>JAVSBS010014893.1:0-16527 GCA_033124195.1 Coracias cyanogaster | reverse complement strand
CCCCAGGGGTCAGTCCTGGGTCGAATCTTGTTCAACATAGTCATCAATGACCTGGAGAAAGGGACAGAGTGTAGTCTTAGGAAGCTTGCTGATGATACAAAACTGGGAGGAGTGGCTGACACACTAGAAGGCTGTGAGACCTGGACAGGCTGGAGAGCTGGGTGGAGGGGAACCTAATGAAGCTCAACAAGGGTGAGCATAGAGTCCTACACCTGGGGAGGAATAAGCCCATGCACCAGTACAGGTTATGGGTTGACCTGCTAGAACACAGCTCTGTGGAGAAGCATCTGGGAGTCCTGGTGGACAAGAAGTTAACCACGAGCCAGGAGTGTGCCTTTGTGCCCAAGAAGGCCAATGGTATCTTGCGGTGCATTAAGAAGAGTGTGGCCAGCAGGTTGAGGGAGATGGTCCTCCCTCTCTACTCTGTCCAAGTGAGACCACATCTGAAGAAGTATTGTGTCCATTTCTGGGCTCCCCAGTTCAAGAGAGACATGAAACTACTGGGGAGAGTCCAACAGAGGGATATGGAGATGATGAGGGAACTGAAGCATCTGTCTTACGAGGAAAGGCTGAGAGCTCTCAATCTATTTAGTCTGGAGAAGACTGAAAGGGGATTTTATCAATGCTTCTCAATATCTAAATGGTGGGTGTCAAGAAGATGGGGCCAGTCTCTTTTCAGTGGTGTCCAGTGACGGGACAAGGGGCAACAGGCAGAAACTGGAACACAGTAAGTTCCACCTTAACATCAGGAAAAATGTCCTTTCTGTGAGGGTCATGGAGCACTGGAAGAGGCTGCCCGGAAAGGCTGTGGAGTCTCCTTCTCTGGCGACTTTCAAAACCCATCTGCATGCATTCCTCTGCAACTTATCTAGGTGAACCTGCTTTGGCAAGGGAATTGGACTAGATGATCTCCAGAAGTTTCTTCCAACACCTTCCATTCTGTGATTCTCTGATTCTGTGATTCTCTAAGAAATCCCACTGATAAGAGCATAACTTCTGTATTCTAATTCTGAAAAACATTACTCTTGGATTTCCATTTGCTGTTCTGCAGGGACTTTGACATGTCAGGGACATAGTCTGCTTATGAAAAAAACATTGAAAAAAGCCCTCGAGCCTCTCTGTTTGAAGAACAACTTTCAGCTTACTGAGTGCAAGTGTTTTACAGAGCCAGTTGGTAGACTGGCCAATAGCCTAACACTCTTGAAATTTTTGTTATAATAATCCTGTTTGCTTTTTCTTGGACTTAAAAC
Source organism: Coracias cyanogaster (assembly GCA_033124195.1). Lineage (NCBI taxonomy): Eukaryota > Metazoa > Chordata > Aves > Coraciiformes > Coraciidae > Coracias > Coracias cyanogaster. The sequence continues at coordinate 15,277 of JAVSBS010014893.1, read as the reverse complement.
ACTGTCAGTGAACTGTGTGATCCTTAAGGAATTTATCTGCTTCATGTCAGCGTGGAGGAATATTTCATGCTTTTCAAATTCAGCTCAGACCTTATGAGTTGGCTACAGAGTTGTGGTGGGTTGACTCTAGCCAGCAGCTAAGTCCCCGCACAGCTGCCTTTGCACCTCTCCCCCAGCAGGATGGGAAGGGAATCAGAAGAGCAAAGGTAAAAAAAATCTTGTGGGTTGAGATAAAGACGGTTCAATATGGAAAGCAAAAGCTGCATGTGCAGCAAAGCAAAACAGAATTCATTCACTGGTTGCCATCATCAGGCAGATGTTCAGCAAAGGAAGCAGGGTTTCATCACACATAATGGTTACCTGGGCAAACAAAGGCCGTAACTCCAAACATCACCCCCTTCTTCCTTCTTTCCCCGTCTTCTATTGCTGAGCATGAAATCACATCATATGGAATATACCTTTGGTCAATTCAGATCATCTGTCCCAGCTTTCTCCCCTCCCAATTTCTTGCCCACCCCCATCCTACTCACTCAAGGAGCAGAGTGGGAAAAAGGAAGAAAAAAAAGATAACCTCAGAGGTTTGTTGGGGGGGAGGGGATGGGGGTGCAGCGTGAGAAACACAAAAGACCTTGATACTGTGCAAGGACTGCTCAGCAACAGCCAAAACCACTGGTGTGTTAGCACTGTTTTGGTCACAGATGCAAATCACAGCACCATAAGGGCCACTATGAATAAAAGATAATTTTTTTTTCTATAACTACATACCTTTCTTTAAATACTCAGTTCTGAAATATGCTCTTCAGTTAGAATTCCTAGAGTTCATGATTTCAGTGGGATTTTTCAGAGACTTAGGGTATTTCCAGATTGATCATTTACACTGCAAGTCTAAAAGCACTTTCTAATATTGACATTTTAAATGTATTTTACTATTAAGTAGGAAGGCAGAAAAAGGCTATGAGAAAGAAGAAGCTATCCTGTTCTGGAGATTCATTAGTGCCAATAAATCCTGTTGTATGTAAACGATCTGAAAAACTCAGAGCAATTAGCTTTTCCTTTTAACTTGAGTGTTTTAGTGCAGATTGGTAGCTAATCAAGCTGGGAAATTGAAATAGAGTGTGTAAAAAATTCGTTTATGAGTAATATTGTAAACAAGCTCTGCAGATAGTTCTTTACCTGCTTTAGTGGTATAATAAAATAAGTGGTGAAATCAGCATTGTATCCATTTAGGTGCAATTGTACAAATTGCTAGGTAATCATAGTGAGAAAATTGAGCCAGGGCTTGGGAGAACAATGCTGTGTGCTGTTAACTTGATGTTTAACTATGTATTTAAAGCATTCAGAGATGAAGACTTTTTAAAAAATAAACATAGATTTGTTTTGTTATAAAAAGTGTGCCTGATTCAGAGTTGGTTTCATTAGTGTAATCCAGAAGAAATTCCACTGACATTTGTGAAGTTAATTCAAACACAAACTGATGTAAGCAGTATGAGAATCAGCACTGTTAACTTCATTGTTTTCTGCTGTGTTAAGCCATAGGCGTTTCATTAAAAATGCAAAATTGGTCAAATGCATAAAATTCCAACAAATAAACAGCTCAGTTTATCAAGCCAGATGCAGTCAGCAGTTCAATGGATTCTGACATGCTCAACACAGCAGGGACTTAACTGGAGCTATGTAACCCTGGCTCAAAGGCTTGTGAACTTCTCAAGAAGTACAAAAAAGGTTGAAAATTCATGAGATAGGGAAGGATTGACTTGATAGGTAAGGACTGACTTGATACTTCTTTCCTGTAAATTTGGTTTTATTTAAAGTTTTACATGCTCTAGTACTGTGCATTAGTGTGTGAAATATCCAACCTTCTGGATGCAACCTGATGTTCTTGATTTTTAAGAGGTATGACACAAAGTAAAGCTCACTCATATAGATCTGGAAAAAACATTTAAATACTGTTGTCCTACAGCAGTACTTTTTAAAGGCTCTACTGCTCTACTAAGAACATGTCTTCATGTCATATCTATTATATTCACAGAAATAGCATAACAAATAATTAAAAAGAGAAATAATCATCCTATAATAATGTATTCATAGGGCTGGAAGCACTATTCATAGTGCTTCAGTATGTCACCTAATCCTTTTAATACCCCAGACAGCAGCAACTTTCCCTCAGTTATTTCTAACAGATATTAGTTCAGCTCACAACAACCCAAAAATATGAGATGCCACAGTCTCACAAGAATCTTCACTAATGGTACCATAAGACAGCTTTTTCCTAAATGTTAAATTTACACTTAGTTTGAGACTGAAACACGTTATTATTTGTTCTATCCACTGTGGTCATAAATAGATTATTCCTTTCTTTCCAACAGCAGCCTTTTATGTTTTTGAAGGTTATCTCAGTCCAGCCCAGTCTTCCTCAGGCTAAACAATTCCATTTTTTTGACATTTTCTCATAGGTCATGTTTTCTAGACCTCTGAGCCTTCTCGTTGTTCTCCCCTATACTCTCTGGACCCAGTGTTTCAGCCTTGAGGCCTACCAATAACAAGTAGAGGGAAAAAACTACTACATGTATTTTACAGGGCAATGCTGCTCTTTATATATCTCATTATAATCTCTGTGGTTATTTTTGTTGTGGTTTGTTTTGGTTGGTTTTTTTTTTGGAGCACTTTGACTCATGTTCTGATCATGATCTACTACAATCTCTACATCCTTTTATACAGGACTATTACCTAACCAGATGCCTTTGAAAAAGGTTTATGCAGATGATTAATCACTTGGCACTTGCATGTGTTGAATTTCATCCAATCGTTTCTCCAAATTCTCAAAATGACTTTGAATTTTCTTTCAATCCAGCAGCATATAGGCTACACTTGTTGGCTTAAGCTTTTTGGAACGGTTAATAAGGACACCCTGTATTTAGTCAACCAGGTCACTGATTAAAATATTGACTAATGCCTCGCTTGAGATAAGAGGAATTATACTTGACAGAGAAACAGACAACTATTTTAAAGGACATAGATTTCATTAGTAATAAGGTAGATACACACACACTTGTAAATCAATATGTATAAATACATATGTGTATTTAAGTTCTCTTCAGGTTTTATGTTATGAAAATTTTAATATTCAACACAAGGATAATTAAGAAAGAACACAAGTAAGAGTTGAGTTGTGCCCAAGTTTCTTTGTTATCTATTGAGATATTGAATTAAGACTTAATAAGTCTGACTCTTTGTTACTCATCTCTTCATTATGATATCTCTTCACCACCTCCCCTTCTATTTTGTCACTGACTTAGCCTACATCACTTACACACCCATTTCAATTTAAGAAACTTGCAGGGAGAAATGCAGTAACAAGGATTGTGTAATATTGTGACACCTACCGTGTTGTAATGGCCAAAAAGTTGTTAATAAGAAATGGGTAATGACTAGTGATGGAAAAATAGATCAGTAATTGTATAGCCTTTGGTAAGTCGGAGAGAACAAAGTAAGGAAGACAAGGTGGCTGTCAGTAACTGGACAGTATCACCAATTCTTTGATTATGCTGTGGTCACCATCAGAAAGCCGGACTATAAAGGTATATGCCTGATCAGCTTTGGTTTATAGTAGCCCATCTATATAATGCCAGCCTGTCACTCTTTCACAAGGATTTACTCTTTAAATCAGAACTCAGCCTCTGTAATATTTCCTTTTCATATTCAGTAGTACGGCTAACACCAGAGTATACTGGAGTATCTAGGATTTTTATTGCATTGTTTATTTACTCTTGCTGTATGCAGAGAATGATATTTGTTTTTAGGAAATCAAAGATTATATTGCACAACCCAAGAAGAAATTGGTTTGCATAAGTACGATAATTACATTTCTCTCTTATAAAAGAATGGCAAGTTAGTAGAAACAGAATTGGTTAGTGGACTCCTGTGAATGACTTCAAACGAGAAAAATATGAAATTGGGTTGCTTGCTTAGAGATTGGATAATATTTTTCACTACTGAAATACTTAGCGTAGTAAGTTTTAAGCAGATGATTGTAATTTAGAGATCTCCCATAGGACTTGTTTTTTTAGGACATTATTTTCCTGCCTTTAGTAGAGAAATTCTTTGTACAGTAAATGAAATAAAACTCAAACAAAATTAAGCCAGGGTCTTTTGAGGGAATATATGAACAACTGGGAAGGAGTAAGATACAAGGGTAAGGACATAAACAAAAATCTTTTAAGGTAAAAATTAGAAGCAGTATTTCTGTGGAATCAGATACTACAGGCAGAAGGGTTTTAAGGTGAAGATTACTCCATTCAATCTATGAGAGTTCAAACTGATGAAAATCCAAATATTGATAGCACGAATAAAAACTATAAAAAATGGGCTATAAAATAGGAATCTGTTCTACAACCAGGATGATTTAATGTAGAATCATCACAATGGTAACATACAAAATATATAAGGAAACAATCTCTGCAGGAGGACATACATGCTTTTCTTTGTAATATTCAAGGAAAAAAGGAAACTTATTCAAGCATAAGATTGCATCACCCGCCACATACACGCACTGATAGATTTTTGGAAATTATTTTGAGTATCAGAAAGGAGCCTTAGAAAGTAAAACTTACTCCGCTGCTCCTTCTCAACAGTTTCAGACAGAGGTGTTACTGCAGTATGAAAATAGAGTATAATCTGTAGCAAATACAGCTAAAAGTGAGCTTGAAAGGCCCTCTCGTCCATTTGCTTCCTGATCCTATATTATTTGATACTCAGAAAAATACCCTATGAGAGGCATAAATTGCCAATAGATTGAGGTAGTCTTAACTGGGCTGGAGCACCAGAGAATGCTCTAATCGGATGGAAAATGTTCACAGTATAAACCTATACCCCCACCATCCCCTATTCTGAGCCTCCATCTCTCTCAAAAACTTTCAACAATCATGTGATTTTTCTTCAAGTAGAAACATACATAGAAAAGGAAATAAATTTAAATCACCGAACCTTGTTTTTACACAGTATCAGCTTACACAAGCAGAAAATATTTCTGGCTATTACGTATAAGAATGGGTGTAAGCATGCCCAAACTTTTCATGATTTGAACTTATCTTTGGCCAGCATGTGTCAACTGCATCTGTTATCATTAAAAAGCAAAAAAAAAAAAAAAAAAAAAAGGAAGATTTTGGAGGCTAGGTTAGATGAGTAGAATGAACATTTAATTAACATCTCAAAGTGAAAGATCATCTGGTCAAAATGGAATAAATTAATCTGAATTTTTTTTAGTAAGGTCTATGAAAGTCAGAAGAAGGAAGAGAATTGCAAATGAAAAATATGCAAACATGGAAGAACTGTTGGCATTTGTTTTATTATTATGTTAGAAATTATGTTCCTTAACAATGACAGGGCTAGGTATAGCTTTCTGGAAGGACTGAGACACTGTTTCTTTGCGTCTTCTACTTGTCTGTACCCAGGAGATGAAAGCTCCTGGAATCTGCAAAGTGTAGTACAAGTCATGAAGAAGATATAGCCCAGGGTTAGAGCCTGTACCTGAAGCAAGTATAGTACCATTTTGAGGAGTAGGGAGTAGAAAGCCAAAGTTCAAAAATCATAGGAAAGATTCCTGAAGGATCAGGAACTGTTAAAGCATTTACGGACTTAATAGGCTGCCATACCATCTCAAGTAAGCAAATTTAAAAAGCAATGGCATTATGAAAACCTGAGCACTAAAGTGTGAAAGTGTTGTGTTTCAAAAGACCTAAAAAACACAGCTTGCATATAAATGTACTATGGTGATAAAAAGACCCTCAAATAGAATGTTTCAGTTGTATAGACAAGTAACTGTATAGACTGAAGGTCCTGAACTCTGAATTTAGAGATCATTTGTACATTCCTTTCTCTCAAGTGTCAAATTAATGCAGCATTTAAAACTTCGAGAGTTAGGAAAGGGCACTATTTATTTATTGTCCTCTCATTTGGATTACAAGACACTTCAATAGTGTTTCATTGATTAATGGATATTCTTTGAAGAGATATGAAGTGTATACAGCTGCATATTTCAGTGATTTTCCTGTATCTAGTACCACTTGAGAAGCATCTAGAACATCTGGAGGAAGTGCTCCAAGAGATCAGAGAATGTATTAAATTTAGGCTGATATACAGAGGAACAAAAATAAAATAAATCTGTATTTTATGCTAAAAGAAGGGATGCTAATGTTTGGAAGTCCAAGCTGTGCTAGAGAGTCCACTGCAAAAAGCCATTCATAAACAGGAATGTGTGGAAAATTTCTTAAATTCTCTACATTTAATGTGTTTGTCAGTCAAACTGAAGGTGATCTGGAGAAATAAATAAGCTAGACCTGCCAGGCAAAGAAGATAAGCATCTGTGAATGCAGGGCTTCAGAGCCCAGATTTATTGGCTGTGTGCATAGCCCAACTCAAATATTTCAGGAATCAGCATGGGAACAGTTTTTCTGAAAGGAAAGAAGCAACAGATGTAAATGTAAAATTGTTTCTACAGGGGGAAGATACAGCACAAAAAGCACTTGCGGATGTAAAAGGCTAATGGAGAATTCTAGGTCAGGTTTGTATGTAGACCATTTGGTTTTGCCTGAAGACTGAAGAGTATAAGATATGAATTTTCTGAGACAAGTGGGCACCATGGCATTTATCATACAAGACAATACAGAAAACAAAAGTAAGGATAATGTCCCATGGTTGGTCCTAAAGGAGAAGAACAAATTAACTAGCAATGAACTGTTGCATAGGTTGGAGAGAACAGATGTCCTGAACAGCCGCTTTTAATAAGAAAGTGGAAGAAGCAAGATAAGAAACAAGATGCTGCACTCAAGACAGGTAGGATTCCTAATGGAAACACACAAAAAACATGCTTCAGAGAACACAAGAGGAAAGAGGAGATTTGACAGATGCAGAAGTGTGGCCTGCTTCTAAACAGGCTTGGATTTTGCTGAATATGCAAAGGATTTTTGAGTCTAGAAGAGAGGGGGAAACCCAGATGGTAGTGGACTAGAACCACTAAAGAGTGGTTCTAAAGAGTGTTTATTAGTCTCATCTGGCTTCCTGTCTCTATTTTACAATCAGTAATAGCTAGATCATCCCAGGCCACTTGACATTCCAGGCAGATTGTGATCTAAGTCTGAGACTCTACATACTCTCTGCCTCAATCTCAGTCTCTCTTAACAATGACAAAGTGTCAGAGCAATGGAATATGACCAACACAGCCAATGAAAGAAGTCACCTGATCATTTATTGCCCACTTGCTCTTGCCCCAGCTATTGTAAAGCATGATTTAACTGCTTAATTTGCAGCTGGATTGTTTTAGCATGTTGGGTTTTTTTCCCCTACTCTAATTATTGAGTTATACTTAACTCCCATAAATGTAATTTGAACTGAATCTGCCTTTGTTTTGCCTAAAACTGAGCCCGGTTACTTTATAGTGAGTAAATAAACAATATAGTGCTTTATTCATGGTTGTTTTACACCTGAAAACTGCTATGTAAACTACATAAACACCTCTATACTCTGTTACATATGTCACTTTCGTTTTCTAGAGTAAGTGTTTAATTATATCGACATCTGAGAAGCTAACCGAAATCCATTTACTCTCATCTGGCATAAACAAAATGTTAACACTAGATCTCTGTGAATACTAAAAAGGCTGCCTGATTAAGATGAGCCATAACAAAACCAGAAGAAAGGCATTCTGATACAATCCTGATTACAAAGGAAATAGGTTTAATGACAGTGAAATACATGCACATGAGGATTACCTTTGCTGAGTGTTACCATTTTTCCTCTTAAACTCCTAACATCACTCCTGGACTGCCACTCTAAATCAAGGTAATTTTTATATACATGAGATTAAATAAAATCAGACTAATTGTTTTCCAAGGTGTGTTATTTAATGGAGAGTGCAGATAAAATAGTTAATAAGATATCCCTAATAACACTCATTAGGAGGCAATAATGATGACCTATGCATTGATCAGCAAAGGAAAACATGCAATACACCATTTTTTCATTAACAGGAAGACTGCTTGCAGCCTGTCAGCTTCCCAGCCTCAGAGAAACTGAACTGCAGAGCCTGAACCCTAGACTTGAAAACTGCCAGCAGATAATTTCTGTCTATTGGGAAGCCATCATGGGAGAGGTCTTCTCCTGAGGGCAAATCCTTGATTAGGTGAACTCCTATGGCCTTTGTGTAAAAAGAAATGTTACGTATTATATACAGTAATTCAGTGATGAGGCAATACATGGGATGTAGGCAAATAGGCAATATAAGAGTCTGTGTGCAAAAATACTCTCAAACTTGTGTGTGAAAGTCAGGTCATTGTTTTCTGGGAAAGCAGAAATCAGAGGAGAGAGAAAGAGAGTCTGCGAGTAACCAAGAGGGAACAGTCAATGGCCTGGGCTCCTCTACAAAGTTTGTGCCTGTGTGACCTGCTGAGGGAATTTAAAATAACCTGCTTAGGGAATTTCTGTTGCCTTCAGGGTTACATAGCTGCAGTACAGTGGGGTTTCTAGTACTTTGTAATTAGGTAAATTTAAATGCTTATTTTAAGAACTCTAAATAGATGTTTTGGATTTTGTCCTAAGCAGCTGCACACTGTTAAACCATTCCACAGAGTATTAAATATAGGAGGCTGAGAAAATGCTTGGATACAACCAGTGAATAGTTGAAATTTAAGTAACATAACAGTCATGCAGCACATGTAGCTCAGAAAACCAAGAATAGCAGCTCATTACTCTCTTCTTCAACAACTACTAGCAATCTCAGCCACAAAAGAGTATGCATAGTATGGACTTTGGGTATGGCACCAAAACATGGCAGAGTCAGGAATGTACCTTGAAGCCAACTAATGGGTATAAGGATGACGGTGGTAGCTTTTCTGCCTAATACGGACTAACAGGAGAGGCAGTAGGCAGTTGTAGCTGCTTAATAAAGGTGTAGCAGGACCTAGAGGAGAGTGCTGGGTTTTGAACTGAGACTTGCTTTTTTCAGGATTTTCTAGAGACAAATGAAATTAGATGGGCTTTATTTCCAAAGGTGACCTAGTCAACACTGAGAACATGCCATCAACAAGTGCAAGGTATACCCTGCTAGTAAACACAGTCTGAGAAGCTGCTTCTTTTCCTAAGATAGCTTATCTAGCTCTAGGTGTAAGAAAACTGCCTGGCCTTATGTAGTGTTTAGTCCCTGATGCTATAGTTATACTAGTTAATAAACCAGCTGTAACTAAAGCAGAGGCATATTGCACCTATAAATGTAGAAGCACACAAAGTAGGCTTTCAGAATATCTTGTTTTGAACCCAAACAGGAGCACACTAATATAGCATAATTACACAAACGGTTTTTTACCCAATAGCCCAGTAAAAATAGTAGTCATTGTCAGCAGTGGGCCTTATGCTTTTTGTGCCTCATGCAAACAGCATGAAGTTCCAGCCCTGGCCTGTTAAGCTTGTTATCAACTTGTTATGAGAAATTTTTAGGTGAGCTCAGCTTGGTGCCAGGTGTCTCTTGTTGTGATGCACAGTTTAAGTGCAGGTTAATAGCACAGACCTTGAAAATATGAGCACTGGTTGAGAACAGCATCCCCAGAGCTATTAACAACACACCTATGGGCAGTTACTGATCACTGAAAAAGTGCAACCTAGAGAAATGGGAGAAGTTTTTTTTGCAGCAGCAGATGAGCAAGGAAAGAAACAGATTAGCAGCAGGATAAGGTACCTGCCACAACCCAGAAAAGTAACATTCCCCCCCAGGAGCAGGCAGTATTTGGCCTGGGGTGGAGGCTAAGGGCTAGGAGTTGACAAGTCTTATAAAAGATCCTAAATTTGGTGGATGAGAAGAAGATATCCAATTCAGGTCCATTTTACCTTTACTGTGGAGACTAAGATAATCCAGGACTGTAGCCATCAGTGCTAATTAGGTGGCACCAAGTCCTTGGTATTGTATTTTGGCAGCTAATCTTGGGTGTGATTGTTAAGGATTGACTCCTTTGAAGACATAGTGATAATGATAATGATCAATAATAAGAACTACCCATTAGTAGGAAGGGTGTTATTAATGAGTGCTAGTCCAGAAAAGTTTAAAACTGGCTAAAATTTATCAGTCATCTAAAAGCTCCCATCACTTTAATTGATACTTCTGTGTATGTTCAGCAGTTAAATGGTCCCTGGTACTGTTTTGTTATACTAATTCCTGCTTTCCCAGACAATATCCAGGCACAGTTTAGCAATATAATGTGTGAAGGGCCTGGATTTACCTTCTCTGTTGGGGGAAGTCTCTGAGATCACTTTGGGAAGAGGCAAAACATTTGGCCTTAGGATCGCAAACTACTACCAGGTTGGAAAAAATCAGAATAGAAAAGAATTTCTCACTTCACACATAATCTTAGAGTTCATCATTTTAACAAAGGGAATTCAATCACTTGTTCCATGCTTTATGTAGTTATTTATGTACCTGAGTAGTGCTGAGACTAAAATTGCTCAAAATTTTCATCACTATGCAGCAGTACTGTTAGGTCAAAGAAGTAACCCTAAGTAAAAGATCTAAAGTAAAAGACCTGCAGAGATATGACCATGTCCCTGTAGAAATGTGTGCATGTAGCAAGTTTGCTGAGATTAAAGTATGAACTAAAACTGTTTTCATCTCCATTGTATTCTGCAAAGCCTCCTACTTGTCTATTTTTATGCAGAGTCCACGTATAGCCTCTGTGGAGGTATATGAAGATTGGTTTAGGGAACTTGAGAGATGCTGCAATTGGAAGTGGAATGCCTCTAGGACATGGAATGGAGAATTAATTCTCAACATCCTTATTTCTAGTTCTACTAGAAAAGTAGTTATAGTCTAGTTTATAAACCAAGTTAAAATACTGGTGGTATTTCGAGTCTATTTTACAAGGTATTGTAAATATGGCAAACACTATAGAATATAAGTTAAGGGTGCAAACCTCAAGCATATGTGTTAATGTATGTTGCTGAGTATCAGAGCAGTACCTCCTACACATCTAGTTAACTTGGATTGTTAATTGCTTGTGGAGAGGGAAACTCCCCCAGCCATTCTGCAGAGACAACACACTGAACATGAGACAAGGTAACTGAATGAGGTCCCACATCCTTCACAACAAAGTATTTGAGTAATTGATGCAGAAGGTTTCCAGGTAATATGAAGAAGATTTTCAAGAATGTTTCTCCAGGCAGGCAACTTTTTGCTCTGGCTGTACCAGTTTCATCTGCTCAAATATGTTGATTAAAATCCCAAGTGGAGAATCGGGCCCTTCTGGAGATTCCTTTCAGTGTTTCCTGCTGTAGCACTAACCAAATAGTACATACATAACTTCTTTGTAAATGATCAATAAACACTGTTGCAGCAGATGCAGAAGCAGACATCTAGGCTACCCTTTTGTATATAGGTAAGATAGTTAGGAGAGGTTTTATGTGTAATTAAGATAGCCGATAGCTGGAGCGGTCATGCAACACCATGGGCCAACTGGAGTTTATGAACTGAGCAGAAAAGGAATTTGGGAAGACTTATGCAATCCAGCTGAAGACACTATTGCAAGGATACATGCAACAGAGTGTCCTTTTTCCGTCTGTAGAGCACCTGGCTGTCTTGTTTGAATCTCATTCTCCATGCAAAAGTTTCCCAGTGCCAAGATCACAATTTTTTTTTTTTTTTTAACAAACACTCTCTGTCTGTGCCACACAGTCCACATCATTTGAAGGCAGATTTCCACATAAAATCTGCTATTAAATGTTTTCTAGCAAAAAAACAAGCCAAGCCTTCCAGCTGCAAAAGAGCAATCATGGCTGACTGCATCTATCCAGCATCAAGGTCACTTGGACTATAGCAGTTAGTTGTGTTATTCTGCAGGTATAGCCTGGGGAGAGCTGTGAAAGGCTAAAATATTCACTGCAGAGAGTTCTTTAGCCCTGTGGATATTTTCACCTTAGTTTCCAGACAATTAACAATGTGCTACGCAGTTAGAGACCAATTATTATTTAAAGGGAAAGTGTATTGTATCTGAAGGTTTGATTAGCTCTACCTAGGTAACAGTACATTATCTCGCTCTAAGTGAAAACTACCTGTAACTGTCCTGTCTCCACAAGCTGGAGGTATTCCTCTAAGTAATCATGGGCTCAAAATACTTTTAATCGGTTTATTGTCAATAAGTGTTTTGAGACTCAATTGTTATTACAGACACTAAATTCACCCAAAACAATTCAGACTTCTTTTGTAATCTACAACACAAAATATTGCTGGTCATTGTTCCACAATACAAGTCATCCATCCAGTAAAATACTGACAACCTGTATTATATCGTATAAATATTTAGGAGTATAGACAATCCAAGGACTATTCTCATATGTTGCAGTGTCACTTTCAATATAGAGATTAGCTCACACTGGTGGGAAAAGTGTATTACTTTTGTCTAGTATCTGAGACAGTTGAAATATTTTCCTATATTGTGCCTCTAATTAATGCCATAAAGCTTAATGAAGACATGTCAGAAAAGAAGATACTTCTAGAGAGAATAATATTGTCCAGTTGCACTTAAAATATTGCTTCATCTCTGATGACAGGTCACTGTTATACTTGATGGTTGTAATAAAAAATGCCGAATGTAATGATGCATTTCTAGAATTAATCAGCAAATACAAGAACTTTCCAATGAGGCCAGATATCTAAGGGATTCACAGTGTTCCCTGACTGTGTCTTCTCAATCACAATTACGATTCAACTGATGGGATGAAGGACCTTGATAAATCATGCCTCCATTGAGACTCTTACAGGAAGCATGCATGGTTTCATGTGATTTCTTTGCGAACTGTAATGGAGATAATATTTTTTTTCAGTAGTTAAAACATAAGTAGTTTTTATAAAGCAGCTTTATACGTAGATTTAGGTGCTTAAGTCCTCCCTAATTTCAGTGAGATTGCTAACACGATCCATTGATGGTAGGGCCAGATCTAAAGCTGACTCTTATTAAGTAGGAGTCCTTTGAAAAAAACATTTTTCTTTATATTAAAGAAAATTAAGCAAGTTTTTGATGGCTGTGCCAGGTGCAGGTGCCCAGATGCAACAGGGACTGCAGAGTAGCTTCTCTGAGTAGAGGATGAGGCTGTCCCATACTGGACACAGCTAGTTCCAGCCAGCTCCAAGTAATCCACCACAGGACACAACCAAGCCCAGCAGCCAAGGTGGTGGTACCTTGGGAAAAATATATTTAAGAAAGAAGGAGAATGCTGCACTGGAGTTGTGAGAGAGTGGAATGAGAAAATATGAGAGAGAAAACTCTGCAGACACCAAGGTCAGTGAAAAAGGAGGGGAGAAGGTGCTCCAGGCACCAGAGCAGAGATTCCACTGCATCCCACAAAGAGATCATGGTGAGCAGGTATCCACATTGCAGACTGTGGAGGAACCCATGCTGGAGCACATGGATATCTCCTGAAGGAACTATGGACCGTGGAAAGCCCATGTCAGAGCTAGAGAAAAGTGTGAGAGGGAAGAGCTATAGAGGGTAACTGTGACGCACCACGACCCCTATTCCCCATCCCCTTGCACTGCTCAATGATGTGTTGTGCCGGTTCAGCCATCATCATTTTATGCTGCCATCAATTGCCTGATCACACAGGCCAACTCTGAACTCAGCAACATTCCCTCAGAATTCTTCTTTCAGGCAGTCCTCCCATAAGTTCCTACGGTGCCAGCGTTGCCTGCTGGACACAATAGACAGAGGTGGCTCCCTCAGTGGCCCTTCACATGAAAGGACACCACGGAGAGAGCTCAGCAAGATGCAGCCAGCCCCAACAGAAGCCACACCCAACAAGAAGCTCTTCTAATTGATCGGCTCCTGGTTAATATAGTTCTGGCTAACCCAACCATGACCACCTGGGTAAGAGTGGAGACACAGGTGGGCCAGGTTCTGCCTCTGGAATGTGAAGCCAATAAGAAAAAAAAAACATTCTGCTAGGCAGCTACTCATTCCCAGGTCAACTCTGACTTGTGGCCCACAGCTCAGGTCCCAGCACTTCAGGGTGGGGAGGAGGTGGTGAAGTGAGTGAAGCTAAGGCTTGGAAGAATGAAGGTGGGGTTAAGGCATTTTACATTTTGTCTTTGTTTTCTACCATCCCATGAGCATAAGCAGCATAAACCCCCTTTCCTTTGAATAAGCAACAAAACTAGAAAAGTCCTAAAGCTAATGTAAAAGTTTGCAGTAAGTTATTTTATTATTTATTTTAAATTTATTATTTTTCATTCTACTAGAGAATGAATATCTCAGTTTAAATTTGTAGCCTTGTCCTTTGGTTTTAGCTTCATTTCTTGCAACCATTTTAAAATCTCAAAAGAATAGCTTCCTATGGAGCAGGTAGCCATTTTGCAGTTGTTTAAGGGCCTTTCTTCTGGTAACTGGCTACTTTTTGATTTTTGGAAAAAGCTTTAGTATTACTGTTTAGATTGGAATTTCATTTTATATCACCAAAAGTGACCAAAAGAAAAGTTATGCCTTTTTTGGAATAAAAATCATGTCTGACTCATTTTTAAAGAAATCTCCAAGGATTAGCCTTTGTGCATATAATATTCCATGTAATATATTGGATATTTTTCATGTGTCAGGACTCCTGACCTCTAAGCACTGTGCCCCTCTTGAAGCCAGTCAGAAGTGTGGATACAGCATCTAGTTGGTGTTCAGTGACCAGTGGTGTCCCCCAGGGATCAGTACTGAGCCCAGTTCTATTCAACATCTTTCTTGATGACCTGGATGAGGGGATTGAGTCTACAGTTAGTAAATTCGCGGACAACACCAAGCTGGGGGGAAATGTTGATCTGCTGGAGGGTAGGAAACACTGCAGAGGGACCTGGACAGGCTGGGTTGATGGGTTGAGGCCAATTATATGAGGTTCAACAAGGCCAAGTGCACGGTCCTACCCTTTGGCCACAATAGCCCCATGCAGCACTACAGATTGCGGCCTGGCAGAGAGGGACCTGGGAGTACTGGTTGACAGCCAGCTGAACATGAGCCAGCAGTGTGCCCAGGCGGCACAAAAGGCCAATGGCATCTTGGCTTATATCAGGAATAGCGTGGCCAGCAGGACTGACGCACGGAAACAGACTCAGAAACTCGCAGAGAGTTTATGAGGAGGTATGTTTATTCACCGGCGGGTGCACAGGGGCTAGCTCCTCCCAAAGAGTGCACACCGGCACAGCTTCGCATCGTGTTTATAAGCAGTAAATCAATACATATTCAATAGATTGCCCAATACGCCTAGACACATA
>JAVSBS010014892.1:10325-28372 GCA_033124195.1 Coracias cyanogaster | reverse complement strand
ACCATCCCTGGAGGTGTTCAAAAAACGGGTAGACGTGGTGCTTTGGGACAGGGTCTAGGGCTTAGGGAGACATTGGGATGAAGGTTGGACTTGATGATCCTAGAGGTCTTTTCCAACCTAAATGATTCTATAGGTTACATTGTGCCTCCAAGATTCCGTATTCTCTGAAGATTTAAAGCCCAGATAGGTAAAATCAAAGTTATTGAGCACATCTGCCTTGTATTAAAAGTCTCATCCAGTGACAGAGTCAAAACACCTCTACACCCAGACTGGCCACATGTTACAACAGTTGGAAGTGGCCACCCTACACCTACATCAGTGTTGATATTAACTGGTCACCTGTGAAGCAACAGGCACAACTGGTTATGGATTCACTGCAGTTGACATTCCACCCTTATTCATTAACTACAGTTACCACAGTCTGTATTTTAGTTACCTTTTATGAGCAGTAGGCTCAATTAGATGAGTAAGGCTGCCATACAATAATGTTCCGTTTGTGCAGATTCTATTATTAAAAATCAGAAAATTAAAAAACTGAGATAGTGCTTATGATTCCTGATTAACGTCACAAATAACTGCCATCCCTTTTCAGTCTTGATCTCCATGTAGCTCATTACCAAGACCCTCACAGTCAGGCCCCCAAGCCTGTGTGGGTCCATGCAGCAGTACACCAGTGTCCACCCCTACTGACCCAAAAGGCATCTGCACCCAGAAGAAAGAGCAAATTCAATGACAGCCCATGTGAGCACTAGAGATCACGCTGACAAAAGCAACCAGTTCATCCTACACTCAAGTGTTACCACTGTGGTCCAAGCCCAAGCCTACAGAAGATGAGGCGTGCTTGTTCTCCTCTGTGCTGCAACCCAACAAGATCCAGAAATCTGAGGTTCAATCTCCACTTCAGCCATGCAACCAATAGGCAAAAGAGACGTAAAAGCTGGAGAAGTGACAGGGAAATGCCTTTTTATCCTTCACCTGCATCAAGTTGAATGCTTTTTTTTTTTTTTTTAAAAAAAAAAAAAAGTACTTTTCTGTATTTTACATTTAAAGTTTTGAAGGTCTGCCTAAATTCAGATTAACTTTTTCTACTATCAAAAGTTTGCCAGTTGTTTGGTTTGTTCTGCACCGTGTCTGCCGTGGCACCATGACCATACACACTCTTACTCCTCTAAGTTTAAGAAAATAAAGTACTTTTTGTTTTTTCAAAGTAGAAAAACAAAGAACTTAACATTTACCATATGACAGTATCAAATGCAGGGAGGAAAAAACCTCTGCATTGATTCCCTTTCTGGGAAATTAGGCAAGGAGCACAGGATGTTTTAGCATGGAGAAAAACAAGTCTTTCCCCAAAAGGCAATAACTGGGACGTACCCAGGGTCAGGGTTACAAAATCCCAGTAAATGGTGATTGATTTCCCTTCCAGGCAGGGAGGGCTGAGCACTCCGGCAGCCCCCGGCATGTCCCCATCCCCATCGGACGCGTCTCACCTTCACAAGCTAAAGCCTCGGGGAACAGCGAAAGGTTTTTGGGTTAGCAATGAATGGTGCTACTGTTTGTTTTTTAATTGGTGGGAAAAGCCTTATTCCTATTTTTTTTTGGTTTTCACTTATAAGCAACTAAAAAAAAAAAAAAAATCTCATGACTTGACATTCTTTAAGACAGCTTTAGTTAAGAGTGAAACCAGTGCTATGATACAGAATATATTCGCTCATTCAAGCCCTGGGCTCAATGGCCACTTCGCAATTCTGAATGGGACTTGCAGATTATTCCTGAGTAAAATATAGTATCTGTAAAGCTTTTCATTATTTTATTTTGAATTTAGAAAAAAAAAAAAAAAAAAAACTATTTCCCCCCCTCGTTGTAAAGAAAGCATCCACATCTGAAAGAAGTTATTTTCCACCCACGTAGCGATTCCACCTATACTAAAAGGTCACTTATTAGCCCACTTTGTGAACACAAAAGAAGCCTCCAGCTGAATGGGGTCTCCACCAAGGGAAACAGATGGGCCAAGTGTATAACATAGCACTGCTGTATTGACTGGTGATGGAACCGAAATCGCATCGCCATGGCAACTCCTTCACTGCCTCCTCCCTCAAGACAACAGGAAAGAGCTCATGAGAGGTATTTTAGGAAATCCATATAAAAGAGAAAAATTGTGTTTCTTGTTTTCCAATTATTTCAAATGTACCTGCAGAAGGTGCTTTCAGGAAATGGGGGGATGGCATTTGCTTCCACAAAGTGAAAAATAATTTTTGCCTTTGCTGTAAAGGCTTACAACGAATGACGGGTATCGATCACCCTTCTAAAATGTTAACTGCAAACTTTATGGCGCTTCCACTAAAAATCCGTACACTGATTTTCTGATGTATCTGCTTTGGTTTTTTATTTTCCCAATTACCTCTGAAGCGAGGTCTAATGCAAATCAACCTATTTCTTCTCTGCAAGTGATGTGAACTTATCCAAACGTTACACCTACCTGCGATGCCCACATCATTTTTTATATGTCTCTAGCATTTAATCAGTACAAATGCTGAGGACTCCTTTTTCTTTGCGAAAATACCTTAGAGACAGAAAGGCAACAAGACTGCACCAAAAACAAGATCAAAATCCCCGGCGCAAGGGAGGGAACGGAAAGTGGGTGGGTGCCAGCAAACTCCCAACTTCTTTTAAGCAGGATATCCCGAAGCTTTTAAACAAGAATAAACGCTTCATTCTCAAAATGCAGTTCTCTGAAGTGCCTGTTTCCTTCCAATTGAAATTAATTGGGTTTTAATTTTCAGTAGAAGATTTCATCTGTATTTTCAAACTTGATTACAGCAATATACGTGACACAGACATTAAAACTGCAGCGGATATTAGTTACAAAAGGATATGTCTCTGAATGCAAACTGCTTATTAAATAATCCTCGTGGAAGCCTTGCAGAAAGCGTAAGAAACTAATAAACATATTTGATTTGTATAGCATTACCTCAAAACACCAGGAACATAACCCAAAGCAGTTCCAGCTGTTTCATGTATACTTGAATAATTTTGGAAACTTTCATTTCTGACGCACCCCTGAAGGGCCCCGCTTAGATTGTAAATGTTTTTGTTTTGATTGGCAGAAGCCCCTGTACAATCTCGAATTTAATATCAGCTTTAAAGCAATAATAAAAATAATAATCTCACTCACATGCCAAACCACCCATGCTGCTGCAGATCCCAGGAGAGGGATCGGCTGTGGGAATTCGACTCATCAGTTCCCATCGTGTTTTCTTAACTCTCTGCAAATGTGAAGATGCCATAACGGAGCTTTCCTCGCCCTGACCCCTGGGCAGCTGGATTCCGTCCCTTTCCATAATTAATCAGTCCTAGCACTGGCACAGTGGGCTGTGTTCAGCTGCTGCAACTCAGGGTAAGAACAGCCAAATTTCGTATGATTTCTGAAGATTAAAGATTTCTGGGGAACGGTCACAAAGCTTTCCAAAGTGAGGTACAGCAGGCAACATAAAACCGGCACATACTCTTCCGCTGCTCATTTTTTTTCTTGTTATATTCTGAAATTCAGTGGGGTTTTGTCCCCACATCTAGCCAGTGTCACTATTTAAAATGTATGTGATTTTTTTTGGGTTTTGCTTGCTTAAGTCATCAAGCTCTCTCCTTCAAAAGAAGTCAGAAAGCAGCAGCCCACAGCCCTCCTCTCCCGCAGCTCATCCTGTCTCCTCTTTTGTTTCCATTCTACAATACACACTTCATGTTGAAGCATTTCCACTCCTCTCCATCCAGAACCCACCAGATGATGCTCCTGTCACTGAGAGCTCCTGTCCAGGGAGCTGCAGCTAATGGGAGCTCTGCTTTCTGCTGCTCAGAAACATCTGGCTCTGTCCCCAAACTCTTTCACACTCATCCCATTCCTGCCCCGTTTGTGTTTCATTCCCTGCACACCCTCAGCACTGATTAAATGAGGGTTTCATCTTGGGGTCAAAAATTACAACCTTATTTTTAGCTTGAATTTGAACTTATGATACTTTGAACTTTTTTTTTTTCCTCTTGGAGTATCAAAGTGTCTCTTCTGTCTCACATGACACGTTTCCCAGGCCTTTAATAATTCTTGTGCATCTTCTCCAAAAGTTTTCCCACCTGCCTCAGTCCCACTCAGTCCCGCTGGAGAAGCAATTCCCTGTCTCTGAAACAGAGGACAATACTTCATTTTGGCCATAGCTCTGCAAAGGAAGCTCTGGAAGCTCACACTTATCTGCCAGCCCATCCTGATCTGGATTCACCGCTTATAGAGATAATTCACTATCCTAGGTATGAGATGTCGGTTTTACTTCTGTGCATCAAACTTTATCTTTCATTGTATTAAATCATATATTAAATTAGCCCCCATTAAACCAGGTAATCCAGACCCATCTGTCCCTATGACTTCTATGCAGTAACTTCCAGCTTTGTCTCAACTACAAACATCATCAGTAATGTCTTAAGAGGTTTTTTTTTTTCCTATATCATGGATTAAAATGTCAACAAGGATTAAGGCAAAAAAATATTCTCTGCAGGACTCCGGTATAAACTGCCCATTTTAAATCCATTTAATCTTTACAGTGTTCATTTTGTGTCATTCTAGTTTTCTAATTAAAATGTTGCATGGTATCAAAGTCAAATGTCATAGAGAAACCTAGATTGTTAAATCAACACTATTATCCCTATTAAAAATAATCCTATAAAAACACCTTGCAGCTTTATAATTTATACACTATAACTGTGTAGACTACTATTAATTTTATTTCTACAGTTTCAACCCACCTCATTATTTTTTTCACATGTTGCAAGCAAACTAGTGGTAGAGAGCTAAAGTATTTGTAATCAGCAGAAAGTAGTTTACATCATGAAAAAAAATTACACAAAACCTTTTGAAGCTAAACCTGAAGAGTTAAACTGAGCACCGCTGAAAACAAGCGTCTGAGTTGCAACTTCAGCATCATTTTAAGAATATCTGCCTCAATCAGTGACTCCCATGATGTAACATTCACACTCCTGTGGCCAAACCAGTCATTCCAAACATGTGGAAGACTCCCCATCTTCAAAAAAATATCTCTTGGCCTCTATTCCCCAGATTCGACCTCACTAATGAAAAAAATGGTTTTGAACTCAGTGGAGAAAGAGAAAGGCACGATAATATTCACAGAGCTATGGTGACATAAAGGTATTGGTAGACTAGGAAAGTTGTTTTGTCATTACATCGCATTATGTAAATAGAAAACATAATTAAGAAGGACAGGCATGTTAATTTTGGTTTCTTTCAAAACCTGGAGGCATGGGGAGGAGGAGGGGGAATAACAATATTTGGCAAAAGGAAGAAAAACAGTTGCAAATGAGACAATTTTCAACTCCCTTGAACTAGCTTTAGGAACAACTGAGGATAAAAATAAACTTATAAACACTTTAGTGTCCTTTAGAGTGCTCAGTTGAAACAGCATATTTAATCTGAGTCATATGTTACATTGCAACTATGCTCTTTTTGCCCTCAATATGAATTAAGAATATTAAATATGTATATGAAATAGTAGCCCATGCTGGAATGTCTCCAGAATGAAATTCTTAATATTGGGGGTTTTCCCTATCTTTCTTTTTTTCTTATTCTTTCTGGTTTTTTTTTTACTTCAAGCCACAAAGATATACAAAACTAGGTCAAGCTTACAACACCCAAGAAAAGTAAAAGGATCTGCAATTTTTTGGATTAATTTTAAGTATCTTCCTTTCAAATGTACCATAAAAAGATTTTCCATTTTCTTCATGAAAAGGACAAACACAGATATGGATTTCTCTACCTCCCCTGAAACAAGCACACACAAAAATAAGGTAAGCGCAAAACCACAGCTTCCTCCCTACCCTTGGCAGGTATTGCTGCTCTGAAATTACATCGACCACCACATCAAGTCACTTAAACTGTACGTTCTCTAGAGACTAACGCACTGTGCAAAACATACCGAATTTCTAAGAAATTAAAAGAAACCAGATATCCAATTTTTAGGAATAAATGCGTATAAAAATAAATGCGACTCTGGTCTGCTACACAAATGACTAAATGGGACGTACACAGCAACCTCATTGTCAGCAACAGCCTCTACATTTGTATTTTATCACTTTAAGTTCCAACAGATGCCAAAGTCAACTTTATTACTTTTTTTAAAAATAATAAAATAGACTTAGAAAATTAAGGGAATGAGGCATTACCTTCCCCTTTGCTGTCCCACATGCCCCTGATGTGCCAAGAGACTCTACCCATTTCCCCAGCCAAGAGGCAAATCGTCTGGCCACAGACTGTTGTACAGACGATGAGATACATCTGGCAGCAAAATCGAGGAACAAAACTGCTCAACTTCTAACAAACCTCACTAATTTTTCTTTCCTCCCTACTCATCTACAACACAGTGCTTCCCAATCCCTCCATGGCCCTCCACCCTTATTAAAAGATGTGGTTTTCACCTTTTTGTGTAGCATTCATCATCACCATTGCAAAAACCTGCTTGCCGTTAAACACAGCTGGCAGAGTCCCTACATAATAGCTTCCAGTGGAAAAGCGATTTACCTAACTAGAAAAGAATTTAACAAGGCAAACTAAACAAGCGTAAATTTAATTTTCGAATTCCACCTCTCTGAAGAAATGCTGCAGCCAGACCAAAGAAATCGAATTGGCTGGGTTGCTGCAATGCATGAAAAACACCAATTCCAACTGTAGAGCTGTGGAAGCGAAGAGGTGGGATGCTTGAGAGAGGGGCTGCCATCACCAAGGAGAAGCTAAACTTGACAAGGGGACCTGTAATCCCCAAAGAAGGTAACTGCACCTTCTGTAGTAGATACCACAAGGATCTCATACAATGAGAGGAAGTACACTATCAGATATATGGAGCCTGGGTAGAGGAACCTCAGTGGTGAATCCAGTTTTCAGCCAAGTCTATGATAAATTAACAAGAGAAGACCTTTGGTTGTATTGTAAATGTTAAGTAAATGTTAATAGTGATTAATAAATAAATGCTGCTCTACTAAACTAATGGTCAATGCTGAATACTCAGGAACGGCTTTGGATCCACATACCACCAGTAACAACCAGTGGAACAGCAATAACCTGGAAAGAAGAAACAGGCAACAAAGGATTAAGAGAAAACCTTAGCATAAAATCTTACAATAATTTTGGTTAGAAAGGAGCACAGGAGATCACCTGGTCCAACCCAATCTCCTTCTTAAGACAGGGCTCCAAAATGCAATTTGTACACTACTCCTTTCTGATGATTTGGGAAACATACATACTGGTCCAGGTAATGCCACGAAACTGTAGTACCACCAGTGATAGAAAGACTCTGTAACACAAGTAACGAGAAGACCAAATCCAAGTTGCGATCAAGGTTTATTAACAGCTAGCGATCAAAACAGTCAAGAGATGTGAAGCTATTTGCCATCTTAAATAAATCAGAATAGATCATCATTAGCACAGTAGGTTTTATCAACAGGGGATGAAACATCCTTTAGGCATCCAGGAAGCGTTGAGGTTACACAGGATGAAGAAAGTGCCAAATTGCTGATAGACCATCAGGTGATCTAGTTGGATTAAGACAAAAACAAATTTGCAAAAAGACCTAATAAATCAAGTGAGGAGTTGGGAAAAAAAATGCTTGGTTCCTCTACATGGCTTGACATCCTCACCCCCCAAAATAAATCAGTGCTGTGACAAAGCTAACTGAAGAAAATGTGTATTCACTCACTTAACTTGTCTTGAGCTGGGTATTCCTGGTGTTAAAAAAGGTGGAATTGTACCACGGACAGCCTATATCAGTTTTTCTTTTCTCTTACATGGTCTACAAAGAGTTAAAATGAAAACCAAAATTCCTGTTCTCTAAGGGACTAGAGGACCAGCAACGCTGAAGCTGCTGGATGAATGCAAAGGGTTAGCACTGGGCCAGGTGGGAAGGAAGTCAACCGGAGCTTCCAAATTTAAACAGTTATTTCTGAAGAGTGGATCTGCATCCAAGAAAGTGCTCAATGACCTTGGTTCAAAGGCTCTTGTCAGACTGTTTCCACCATGAGCGGGTGGGAATTTGGTGCCCTGGTCTCCTCCTGCAGTCTGATGGACCAGTAGTGGGAGACTCCTACCACTGCCAGCTAAAAAGCCTTTCATATTAGGACAACCTTCTGTCAGAACTCTTTTGTGACAATGACAGATAATCTCACTAAATTATGAATGAAAGAGCCAATTATTTCTTTCTGGAAAAGCAGCAAAACTGAGGGGAAAAGACCCATAAAAGTATTTCTAAAAGATCTCTGAAAAATTATTTGTCTACAGCTTATCAGTGAACATATCTTGGCATGAAGAATGTACAATTCCAAAAGCATTTTTTATCTTGACCTAATTTACATCTATAAGTGTATTTATATCATATAAATTTATATAAAACCAAATTTTAATCAGAAAGGCACAGAGGCAAGTTAAAAGGGAACAATGGTTAAGATTTAAAATACAGTTGCTATTCCCCTGCCTCTAGGGATTTTCCTGACTCATGAGGGAAGTAAAAAGCAACCCCCATACTTCCTTCACCAAAATATATTGCTGATAAACTGCAGCAGCTTTCCAATGCATTTCCACAACTCTTCAAATCACTAGGAGCTTTAACTAACATTCCCTCTCACTGCAACCTGGCTTGCTTGAAAAAAAAATCACATTGCAGTTATGCAACCCGCCTTTAAGCTATGGAAACCCCGGCAAAACTTTATTGGTATCCAAATCCCCACATAAAACAACACCGTTCAGATATTTCCTGGCAGCTAGCCCCACAATTTACAAGCCCACACCACTTCGCAAAGATACATCGCGAGACATTTATTGCAACCCATCCAAAGCTTCTTGACTGTTGAAACGGTATCTGCTTCCCGTAGTCCCGTTGAACATTTACATAAGACGATTGCTTTTAATCTTTATGTATTTGCTTTAGATGTGCCCTGACAACCACTTAGAAAAGTAGCACTTTCCTGACAAAATGAATCGTTTGCCTTCTACCACCAAGCTTTAGATCTTTGTTATCAAAATAAAAAGGCTAGAACATGCCCTAGGAAGTCTCTTTCTCTGCTTTGAAATTATAGGGAGCAGATATACTCAATTTGCAAATCCTATGATTAAAAAAAAAAAAATTAAAAGTGACACTATTTCCAGAAGCATTGCCTCATAATGGGAACAACATATTGTGATGAGCGGACGGCAAGAGGAAAAATACAGCGTGGAACTGCACAGTTCCTTTCTAAGTCAAAGTACTGACTCCACGTTCTGCTGAGAAAACCTTTTTGTCCCCCTTATTTAATGATAAATCTCATGTGACTTTGCCTTGTTGGAGGAATGGAACAGAAATTAAACTAAAACACTGTCCTGACATGTTACCATTAAACATCTCCCTTAAGAAATACATTTCTTCTCTTTTATCATTACATGAAGTTCTGTTTTCAGCCTGAATGGAGGGGGAAAAAAAGAAAAAGAAAATAACCAGAATCATTCTCAAACCAAGAATCCATTAGAGAACTGAAAGCATAAAGAAGAAAGTCTTTTTAAAGAAGAATAGACTTTCATTTCCAGCCCTATATTCCAATTTCCACCATCTTTGCTTGGCAAACAGTGGTCAGTGCTAAATCCCTCCTCATCCAAAGCGTCTGTTACCATCTCATCCTCCTCAAACTCCTCGTGTCCTCTCACAGTATTAACCACTTCCGGTTTTAAGCCTTGAACTTCCCAAGACTATCCCTTCTGATTTCTATTTTATTTCTAACATCCCTCCCTTCCCAGACACAAAGTCCTCCTCCAACATTCACTGAGCTTTAGATGCTGACGTCCTGCTTTTTCCAAGCCCATCCTGTTCCTTGATCTGATTAAACTCAATCATCTTTGTGCTGACAGCTCAAACTGTGTTTCTCCAAGATGAAACTAATTTTAAATTTTGTGGAGGTACAGAACATGCACTCAATAAGATCACAGTACAACTATCACTTCATTCTCCACCCTCCTCTG
Organism: Coracias cyanogaster; assembly: GCA_033124195.1. Lineage (NCBI taxonomy): Eukaryota > Metazoa > Chordata > Aves > Coraciiformes > Coraciidae > Coracias > Coracias cyanogaster. Next base: position 18,348 of record JAVSBS010014892.1, on the reverse strand, counting down.
AGACTTCACCCATCTCCAATTATTCATCTCAGCAGATAATGCCATCAGGCCGCTGCTTCACAGAGAAGCATCAGCAGCAATTTGTCTCTCACTCTTCCTGAGTCTTTTTTGCTAGACTTAAGTTGTACTACTTCTACTCTGAAAAAAGAACAAAGCCAAAAACCAAACCAACCAACCAAACAAAAAAAAACCCAAACCAAAGCTGATGAGGAACATAATTCTTTCTTACAACCTTTGAGTCATCTATTGTCTGTTTTCCCAACGGTCCTGATGAAAACCATGTTCCCCCATCAAGCCTTTGCCAAGTATCACTACTTGGCTATCTTCTTCCCTTGCTCTTTTCATCATGTCTCTCTTTAAGCCCCTGCATTTAACTGGTTTTTGGCAACTCAGGACCAACTCAAGACTTTTCCCCATCACATGTAAAAGATGTAATTACAGTTGCTCACCTCCGTTTTCTGTCTACGAAGGACACACGACACCATTTGTCTGCTTACTGTATTCGCCTTCAAGCTTTCTGGCTTTTATAGACAGTATTATTCTTAAATATGTAATCTTTTTTCCCTTAATGAAAAATCCACATCTCTTTGTCATAATATCCCAAATCATTATTATTACTCAACACCATAAAAGTCCACCAAGTGACAAATGCACTTCTAGGGATTTTTTTTTCAAGCTGAAAAACCATTTGCTGTAGAGTGGTTTCCTACCACTGGCTTGCTTAATCTGCCAGTTGAAATATAGTGATATCTCCATATGGCACTTTCAAAATATGGAAAAAAAAAATACAGATGCATGAATGTTTTGCATAAACCACAGAGAAACTGCACAGCATCCTTCAGTTCCGATTTATCTCCTTTGTATTGACACCATAATTTAGAAAAATTAAAATGTTCCAAGGTTTGCCTTTGATAATAATGAATATTTCTAAAGCACTTTTTCAGAATGTTGTTTTTGAAAGAATGGACTACAAAGATCTTCAGTAGTAACCAAGAAGGTCTTTTGTGAAGGAAAATGCAGGTTACTGCTGCCTATCAGACAACCAGATGTGCCCCTGCATGGACATGTACACTCTTATTGTCAGAGAAGACTTGCCAACGACTGAGCTACTGCTTTCAGAAAAAAATAACATTTTACTCCAAAATTCTTCAGAAAGTTTTGGCTTTTTTTAACAATGACTCCAAAACATTTCAAATCATGTGAATAATGATCTCAGATAATTTAGTCAAAATATGTCATAACAAGGGTAGAGCCACAGAGAATATCATCTTTTTATTTTCCATGAACAGGAGAAAGGTTCAATACCACAAAATTAGACCCATATAGAGAAATGGCAAGACAGATTTTACTAATACATCCTAAAATCTAAAAAAATAGACTTGATCTAAAAAAAACCACTAAAAAAACCCCTCAAAACCCCAACCTCTCAGTCTCTTCTGCCTGATCCTCTGCATTCAATAGTTTAATGCAAGAGATGTGTGTAGCCAGCCACTTTGTGATATGTTAGCACCCACAAGCAGATTTACAGATATAAACCCACTAATTTACTCTTTTCCTGGAGGCAAAAAGAACAAAACTATGTCTTTCCAAGTTGTCACACTCCTGCTCCACATCAGGGAATGGCCATCCCATACAGGGGCTGTCCTCCATAAGTGCAGCATCCGCACCCACAGACAACTGGCCTCTAGCAAGGGATGCAGTTTGGTGGTCTCCAAACGGCCAGCCCTGAAAGGTCCCAGCTGGATGAAGTAAATCTCTATAAGCATCTACCACAGTAATCGCGACACGCCACTGCCATTAACTGGATTTCCAAGTTGCCCAAGTTAAATGTGTCATTGGGATGTAAAGATCTCCTCTTCAGGCACTTCCATTTTAACAAGATCAAAGCTTCACTTGCAGTATGTTCTCCAGCTGAAAAAAAAACCAAAAAGGCACTGGTGGCAACACAAGCAGGTGATGTTGGGGGTATATAATCCAAGCACAGAGGCTGTTGGGAATGTTAATCCAATGGGCTCAAGAGAAGATGACCAGGACCTGGAAAGATCTGCTGGGACTTTAGGAGCATCCAAAAACATGGCACTAGGCCTGACCATGACACGCTATGGCTGTTTTATTTAAACCTTGCTCCTTCAGGAGAATAAAAGGAAATAAAATTTAAACACAGAAAGCTGAATCGAAGAACGTCAGTAGCGTATCTTTCCATCTTCTATGACAGCAATGTCACTAGATGGATTATAGCTCACTTTTTTGCGAAGCATTTGCTCTGCAGTGGCATCCTCAAACTGTAAGTAGCTGCATGTGCTATCTCCTTCTTATCTTCAGATGTTAAAATTGTGTTAATCGCTCAGCAGAAATGCACGGATTGCTGTCCTTGTAGCACGTGCATCACATCCCACACAAGCCTCGTTGTTGCTACATGATCACCAATGGAAGGAAATAAAGCACTTCAGAATAACAATAACTGGAGGCGTATGTGGACCAGAAGAAATACTCTTTACTAAAAAAAAAAATTATGTTCCATTTTCTACGATCCCTGGTCAGGGTACTTTACGGGTTGCTTCCCCACAATCCTGTTCAAAGGGTTGATCCATCCTTTCCCCATCTGCTCCCACGAATACACACTGTCCCGTACTAAATTCACTAAGTCTAGATGTGCTGCATTTCACCATCTGTTCTATGCCCGCTTCAATCCAGCTCCCACCTGGCTGGCACGGCCCCAAGTCCTGTGACAGAAGATATCTGGGCATGGCAACCTGGGGCTCAGCTGGGAGCTTCCCGCTGGGAGACTGCCAACATTTCCTTGAAACCACCCTTCTTACTATACTCTCCTATGGCCACAGCAACTGTGAAATCACTATTAATTATGCCCTTTTGCCTGACCCACTTATCTTGAAATAGCAGTATCAGGGATGGGCTAAAAACAGGAAAAAAAAGAGGAGGGAAGCTGAACGTTTTGCTTCCTGGAAAACTTGTCTTAGAAAAGCCAACTCTGTTCTGATTTTCTCCACTACTTTTTCCTCTTTCTTTCCTTTCTTCTTCAACTTCTGTTCTGTATCTTCCTTTTCTTTCTCTCTGCAAGAAGAGGAATCGGGTTAGGAAAAAGGACCGATGGAGATCGCTGATCTAAATAGCTTCACATCTTCAAATATGTGGAGAGAAAAGGATGGGGCGTGGGAAGGGAATGGAGCCCTGTGGGTTTTCTTTTCCAGAGATTACTTTCTTTTTCCTTCTGGCTCATGATTGAAGGAGATATGAGAGAGTAAGAACTGCTGGAGATTTTGGCAAATATTGAAAAAGGAGAAACATGCAACTACAATTATTTGGAGAATAAGAAGCAAATGCTAAAGGAAAATAAACCCCATGGATCTAGCCTATGGTCTCTTTCCAGAGGGAGAAGCCTTTACGCAGTCTGAATCAAATACATTTATTTTTCACATTAATTCAAGTGTGGATTTAATCTAAAATTCACAAGTACATACGTCAAATACAGCGGTGCATACCCATTTAGATGTATCAGAAAACATTCTTTTATTATAACAGGGAAGACAGATGGTGGAGGATGACAAGGAACCATAATAAATAAAAGCATGATCTTAATATTGTAACTAACCATGTTAAAATGCTCTCGTCTGCAAATTCTGCGGCACCACAATGCACTTTGTTCACACTGACTTTTGCACGGACAATAATACAGATTAAAACCGACCCTGGCATCCTGCACTGTTGCCTTGGACAAGTTTAACTTCTGGTTCAGAAGAAAGGCCCTTCATAATAAAAACAGGATACATGAACACGTCTGGGATCTGAAACATGGGGTTTGTTCCTGCAGCACGCGAGCTGTTTTCCAGGTACCCAAGCAGAAGGCACCGTGCTAGAGCTGCCAAGAGAGATCCTCATTTCCCTCTAAAATGCCAAGTCTTTCCTCATCACCCTTAGAAAAAGCAACACGGGAATAAGAACTGTTAAGCTACCAGCACAGAATGCAAACACAAAAAGTGAGTATTTATTTAAACATACGCCGTTCTTGGGTCATCCTTTTGTGATTTTTTTTTTTTTCTTACTTGTGACCTTTGGGAAGGAAGGATATGTTCAAAACCTCACTCACTGTGCATTTGCAGGGGTAACACTAGTCATGCAATAAGCTTAGCACAAGTACCCGGTTATTTGTCTCCACAACCAAACGCATCAGTGAAAACATTTTCTGTTTGGTTTTAACTCATTTGAACTAGAGGTATCTTTCACTGGGTTAAGAAGAACAAGGTTTGCACTTAGTGACGTTTTCAGAGAGATACAAAATATAAAATAACTATTTCTGCCTCCTGACAAGCTTGTTGAAGTATTTTAATACAGCTTTCTAAAATAAACCAACTTTTTTCCTGCACGGATTTGACATGAGGGAACCAGATCCTATCCTTATAAGTACAACAAAATGAAAGTCCTCAGAAGAAGTACAAAATTGCATCCATTTTAATACTCAAGAAACAGAGGTATTAAGATACAATGAAGTTTAAAATCAGTTTCTTCAGACCTAGCAATAGTCAGATGCTTAAGAAAACAATCCTCGCACTGATCCCTCTCCTGTCCTTCACCTCAAATCATTCCCCTCCATCTACTAGGGTCTGAACCTATTAGAGCTACAAAGGTAAAGCAGGTATTTTATATCTACAGGCAACATTCAGGCTTTACCCACTGAAATACTTTTAAACACAGAGAAATGATTACTTCTATCATTAAAAGAATTCAAACTACTGTGGCAAGGCAGAAAATACTTAACTTAGGCTACAAGCACCGATACTGAATCTGTATTAAAACCACAATACACGCAAGAAAAAAAGAAAAAAAGGTTTAGTTTGGAGAAATACCTTAAGAACAAGGGACTATAAAAGAGTTTACAAGAATCTAAAATAATGTCTGTGCTAAGCTAACACAGAAATCAAACTACTTGAAAAGAAAATCAATATCAGGATTAATGTTCCAGTTCTCTCCAAAGCAGGACAAAATGCAGCAAAAAACCAAAAGCTTGAAAAGCCAAGGTTTTCTTTTCTACTTCATCAAATTTTTGCTGTGGACCTCACTTGATTTAAGGAGTTGCACAAGAAGCAAATTGCTCCTAAGCTGAGCTGAACCTCACCCAAGGTTAACTGCAACACCGAACACCGGCCACTTCCTTCAGTTTCTTTTTATAAAATGAAAATATTACCCGAATACAAAGAAACAAAGGATGCTGCTATGGCGACTCCTGCAAGCACGTTACATTTCTGATGTCTGCAGTATTCAAAGTCTGTGTAAGCAAACTTCAAAGGATATCAAGAAGTTATTTTCATCCCCTTTTTCATTATCCAACACTGCGAGTTGAATCGTATATAAGATTTAACTGTACTACATACAAAAGCAGCGGCACACCAGTGATCACTTCATTAATTAAAAGCTAGAAAAGGAAGTTTGCTAAACGAAGCAAATGTTCTTATCACTCCTATCTATATTCATTAAAACTGACAGGAAACCAAATATCACCATCTGTCTACTTGCAATAAAGACACTATAAACAGCTCCGGGGTAGAAGAATAATATAAAGTATAAAACTGCACTTTTTCAAGTTTCAGTTTTAAATGGACAAGAGAGAAACTGATGTCAGATGGAGGAGAATAAAGGATGACAAGGAGCTGGTACACTAGACTGGAACAGAAATTACATGTTTCAGAATATAAACCGAAGCCTCTGAAATCTCACAAAACAAATGACAAACCTCAAGTTTGCTCCATATTTCTCAGTCAGATCAATGGGTCTGCAAAAAGCCAAGTACTGCAATAGCAGCTCATTTGCCTATTTAAAAATAACTGCCACCAAAAACATTCGGAAAATTATATTACCCTGCGTAAACTGCAAAGTTTTAATGCTCAAGCAAGTCCTGGGACACATTTCTGTGGTTTTATGATGGGCTGATGCACTGTCTTTATATTTACAAGAGTTAATTTTTGAAAAAATTATTCCTGTATTTGGATTTTGCTTGCAAGTCAGCAACTTGGTATAAAAGTTAAATAAGATTTGATGAAAGCAAGAACACGGCAGCGCTACTAACTTAGCTCTGAAAAAAAATACTGCAGCTCAGACCAGCGGTTGTAGAGGTCAACCGAAGGTCACTGATTTAAGGTACTTTCGAGCAGTTGTACAATTCCTGCCTTCTACTAATCGCCCTGTTTTGCACTGCAGGAGAGAGGGGAAAAAAAAAACCCAAATAGATGGTAATAAGATATTTAATGACAGAAATGAAAATAAACTACTGCTCACAGTTCCAACAGCACAGCTCCGTGTTGTTAATTCTGCACCATACCCCAGCTGCATGTTGCATAGCAATGACAAGCGCTTCCCGTTCCTCTCCATGCTGCATAAAATATTAGCTCTGTAGTCACAGCTTTTAAGACTAAATAAGGTTAAAGTAATTTAAGGCTTAGATACAAAGAAAATGCATTGTTAATGCAGCCAGCTGGCTCCCAGCCCCCTGTAGAGCCCAGGTACACCCAGCGCGGGCAGATTCCTGCGATACCTGCGGGCACCGTAAATGTGCTTAGGAGAGGAGGAGCAATGGAGTTAAAGACCAAACTGAAGGCTTATTGATTTTGATTATTATGTTCCTCCAGAATGCTACTTTTTTTTTTTTTTAGTTTAATTTTCTTTCCTAAGAACAATAACTCATACATCTAAAAAGGCTCTCATTAATATTCTATGAGAACGCTTTTTTTTAGGCTCAGTACAATTGCAACACAGCAATTATTATCATTCTGTTAATACTTTAACAATACTAACAGGCCCATTAACAGCTCAGTACAAGTATGAGAGGTGTTTAAGAAACAGAAGTGCAGGACTATTTCTGTTTACTAAAGAAACCACAACAAAATTATAGAAGGTAATAAAGTCTGGGCATAAAAAGTTACTGTAAACCGATGTGCAAACGTGCCATCAGATTGCTCTTGGATTCTGAAGGATCTTTTGAAAGTCAAGTCAATCCATGAGGATAGAGGAAAAGTAAAATTTTTTAAGTGAAGGTTGAATTTCAAGGGTAAATTCTCTTTCATGTTAAATATACAACACAGAGGCACAGCCCACCCATTATCTGTCCATGGCTATGAAATCACTGGGATGTTTAGGAAGGACTTCAGAAAGCTGGTAGGCAAATGTGGAGGTAAGTATCAGAAGAGGAAATACAAAACCATCCATAAAAAATTCCTCCATGTTGTTTAAAAGTGCATCCAGACAGAAGCTGGGGAACGTTTGTTTATTCTAAGGTAGTCTTACCGTATCTTTAAGAAACCAGAAGAAACATTGTTGTGATGGGGAGGAAAAAGCAAAATGTTGAGGTATTAGCTTTACAAAACTTTTACTAAAAAGCTACATTGTAACAAGCATATGCCAGATTATTGTATTTTGAAGAAAATTATTTTATATACGCCTCATTAGAGCTCTTCTTTTCCTACTAAGAGTAGAAACTGAAGTTGTGTTTCATTTCATTTACTAATTGGATGTGTACAAAGACTCAGGTTCTCCAGGAGCACGGCAAATCAGCGGAAAAGGCAAACTTCTTTGGTAGAAGGAGTGAGCAGGATTGCCTCCTGTACTTCTCCTGCCCATAACTGCCACAGTAACAACAGGGTGTAAATCAAAGCACATATTTGAGAAAACCAGCTCCAGACTCCAGGCTCCCTGGATTTGACAGTGCCAGGCTGGGAAAAGCCTTCTGGGGAACTGAGAAAGCATCAATTTCCTATAATCCTCTTAAAAAGGTAAATTAATCTCAATCCTGACACACATAGTGTTTCTCAGTCCCTCCCGTTCCTGTACTCTGAGGCTGTTTCTGCATTTTTTCCACTAACTGCATGAAAATTTAATATTATGTATACACAATACTATCAATACTATTAATTGCTAATGTTTAGTTCATATTCATAATAGGTGCCATGATATTATTGTAAAAATCTTTTATGCAGTAAGGATAGTAGATTATACCATAATCTTTTTGTAATTTACT
>JAVSBS010014891.1:0-21825 GCA_033124195.1 Coracias cyanogaster | reverse complement strand
CCCCCCCCCCCCCCCCCCCCCCCCCCCCCCCCGGCGTGTCAGAGCCTGGTGTACAGCAGGTTTCAGGGGCTGATTTCTGGATGCTGAACAATGGTTACCAGCGAGGGAGAAGCGTGTGCGCGTGTATTAGCTGCGCGTTACATCCGCAGTCATACATTCACACAGTGACCATGACATCACTAGCTTTTCTTTTCTTTTCTTTTTCTCCTTTGGGGCGGAGGGGGCCACTTCAAAGCTTTCTTCAGTTCAGTACGATATTTCCTTAACTCTGAAACCATGAAGGTAAAAATGTTTGTTGTTTTGTTTTGTTTTTTAAGGAGAAAAAGTTGGTTTGTGGCAGGGCACATACGTTGCAGTTTTGGAGATGGAATGGTTTAACTCCTGTGATACACAAAACGAGATTTTTTTTCTTTGTCTTCCTTTTTTGAAATTATTAAGAGTAATATGTAGTAGTTTTTAATTTGGTGCTTTTGATCCTGTGTTTGGTTGACACTCAGTTAAATTTACTTAATTCTTCACAAAGAAGATGTAATGTGAAAGATAAAAATTTTAGGGACACTACATAAAAATGATTTCACCCAGTGATGAATATGAAAAATAATACTGAACGTTGATAAATATGAGATAACATGTGTTTTGACACAGTGGTTCTGTGTTCGTTATCAGAAGTCCATGAGACTTTTTTTCTCCTATTAATAGATATTAGAGAAATTAAACCTACCCCTCAGCCAATTCTGTATATTGCCCATAATTATACACTGAAAACAGAAATGTATTTAAAAATTTTAGAAAGCATCGCATTTTCACCGGGGGTTTTGTAGGAGTCTTTAGTTTTCTGCTGTTCTCTTTTCTAACTCTGACGATCATGCTTACAGAGCCACTCGATCCAGGAGGAGGATTGCTGTCACTTCAGTACTCTGTGGTACCTTTGCCTGAGTAGCTTAGTTGATTTGTTTGCCTTTTCTTGTGTAAAACAAAGGACAAAATTCTGTAGAATTAATCTAAAATGAATTAATCTAAAAGGACCATTATTTAGATATTTCTTCTTTCACTGCATGTTGTTGCATATGCAGGTTTTACATAGCTGGTGATGAGATCTCTTAAGCATTTCACCTTTAGAGGAATTCGTTTTATTGGGACTTGGGGCTAAAGGCCTGACAGCACTGTATAAATATGCCTATTTCTTTTCATCCAAAATATTTGCAAGGTGTTTCATTTCTGATGTGCATCACATTTTCAGGGAAACTTTGTTGAATTTGTTCAAGAAATAACTGAACTGGACTTACATAATTTCAGCGCTAAATTGTTTTGTGGCGGTGTGTAACGTTTTTAGGACATTAAAAAATGAAAACGTTTTTCAGAGCTTTGATATTTGTTAAGCTATTTAATATACATTTGCTACATTTATGGTGTTTCGGTGTTGTGAACGGTCTGCTATAATTTCTAAATACTGCATTTAAACAATCGTATCTTAAGGCATGTATATGCATGTTAGTTTCTTCGTAATGCTATTATTACTGAAATTACCAAATACAAGTGCATATAGGCATGCATGCTAATTTTTTTTTTTTTCATTTCTTGCAGTTTTTTAACTGCCTTATATTTATGTTCCTGCTGTGGACAGAAGTCACAGATAACCTAAAAAAAATCAGTGGAGCTGTTTCTCCTATAGTATATGTCTGTAGTGCTGAAATAAACGATTAATATGCAAGAATTAAAGCTGTTTATGATGCGGCATTTTAGAGAACGCTAGGCAGTAAGTTAAATTGCATTACATACAAAGCATGTAACAAATAAGGTCTATCGGGGCAATTATAAGCAGCCTTTTGCTTCGATTCACTTCTCCCTTCCTCTCATCTTTTCTGAATTTGTGTGCTTGTATTATTGCTCTATATCTCTCTCCCTTCTCCAGCCCCTTTATGTTCAGGACTGTTTACTGAAGGCCTGCTTAGGTTTCACCAGTCTGCTTAGCGATGTGAATCCAGCACACCTTGTACGGGTGCTGCTTAAGAAAACAGTGGGGTTTGGGTTTAGGCTAATCTATGCCAAGTCTTCTGGGTTTTGTCTTATTAGACAGGAAGGAAGGCTTGCCTGCTCCACAGAGATAATACCTGTCTGGTAATTAACTAAAACATGTGAAGAAAACACTGAGTATTTGTGAGTTTGGGGAAGAAACTGTGCCTCTCCTTTTTTAATGGAAGAGATAGATCTGGGCACCTCGATGCCTTAAACTTGAAGAGTCTGAGCATACCTCATCCTCTTCGTATGGGGAGATCCACCTGTTGATCAAATAATCTCTTAATTTTGAGATAGAGTGTAAGGCTTGACTGGATACATGCAGGCCACAGTTTCTGGGCTATAGCCTGGGGTAACTCTGGTGTCCAGATTTGTGTGCCAGGATCAGGCAGAGCAGATGCAACAGAGTGTTTTCTCTTTATCAATAAAGCATTAAGAGAATGAGTGAGGTAAAACCTAACTGGCATCAGTGTAATTCCAAGGGATGCTGAAGGATCTCAAAATATAGAACAGGTCTAAGCAAATGCTTGTCTGGGTCTGACCTGACATTAGAGTAACACCACATGGTTCAACACCCCCTTAGCTTGCATTTAAAACCCCAGGTTTCTTTTTTCTTTCTTTTTTTTTTTTTTAATTTTATTTAAAATACCCTGAATACCATAGCGGTAAGATTACAGTCCACAACAGCTTTGAAAGCAAAGCGCGAGCCCACTTAATAATAATGTTTTGCTACTAGTGTTTTTAATTCTCCTGCTTAAGAACTAACAGGCAGTAATTAGATAGCTAAACCCCAGTTCTCTCCCTTTTACGCTAGAGGATTTGGCGTTATGCTAATTGTCACCAGATCATTTCACATAATTGCCTTTTGGCAAAATTAAGTGGAAATTTCCTGAACATCTGAAATCCTCACTTCCCTCACCCCCTCCCCTCAGTACCTTGGCTCCCTTGCAGGAAGGATGCCGAGAATGTCAAGCACGGTGGCTTAGTGCTCCGGTGGGCAGGGGGCACTTAATCAGAGTTAAAGGCGGGGGGGGGGGCGAAGAAAAGAATTCTTCTGAATGAATGAATGAATTGCTGGATACTTATAAGCCAGGAAGCTGATTTTGTTGTTTTGTCTGAGAGATTGCTAATAGAGCACGGGTTTGTTTTGGAAAGCCGGCAGTTCTTGGCAGGAGCAGGTAGGCGCTCGCTGGCCTGGGAAGTGGTCAGGGAGGGAGTGGGAAGAAGCAGAAGGATGCATAAGTGTGTGTCCCCTTGCTGCTTTTTTTTTTTTTCTTTTATTAAGGGGAGGGCAGTGGAGGGTTGGGGGTTTTTTGTCAAGCTCTGTCTAGAGGGGAGTATTGTCCCAGCACATGGTTGTCAGTGCTTCTGTCATCATTTGTGTGAAAGAAGAAAATGAGCCTTTTTTAGTAGGGCGAGCGGTGATTATCAATGGAGGCCTTGTCTCCCACTACAATGGGCAGTTAGCTTAGGGCAGGACCTTAGGCAGAAATCAGCTACATGAAACTGTGAAAGGACTCAGGCCACTGTATCAGCCATAACGGAGCAAGGGGAAGTACTTTACAGGAGAAAATGCTTAGTCAGGTGTGGAAACATCCTTTAAACTGTGACTCCGCTAGCTAAACGGAGCTGGGTAAAATTAAATCTTCAATCTTTTCAGGAAATGCTTCATCACTGGAGTTGGGTTTTTATGCTTGGGAAGGGGATGAGAACCAAGTTACATATAGCTGGTGGGTTTGGTTGGCTTTAGCGTTTCAGTTGACCTGAATGGTCTGCAGTTTCCTTGTTGAAGTCCGGGCTGCCACCTGGAGCAGCCGCTGATGTGGGTGATCCCTGAGGCTTGAGTGGTGCTCACTGATGGTTGCTCTGCTTTGGGTGTTGGTGACCCTGGCTGGAAATGAAAGAATATTCCTATATTTGCACCAATATTTTAGGATTTGCCTTTTCTTGAAGCTTAGTCTTCTGATTTGGGATGTGTGTGCCATTCCTAGATAGAACCGAGGAGAGATCAACCTTTAGAAAAATAAGAAACTCTCCTCTTATGAGCATCTTTGGAGCTGAAGAGCAGCTCAGGAGCATCTGTTAACATTTCACTGGCCATAGTCAGCATAACTGCAGTAGCACCATCTGGAAAATACAGGGAGATAAGTTATAAACCTATTTTTCAATGTGAACTGGTATTGAATGGTACCCTTTCTATGCTCAGGGAGCAACTCCAGGAGGGCCTGGCTAATTCAAGACCACTGTCGACCTTCTGCATCCACCCTGGAGGAGGGGAAAAGGCTGACAAACCCTCTTCTGTGCTGCTTTTGTTTTATTGTATTAGTCTCATAAAGGCACTTTCAGGGCCCGTGTTTCTTCCGCAGAAAGGGAAAGCAATGGGGGAACGGGGAAGAGGACATGGCAGAAAAGACAGGCGGAGCTCTAGCTCCGTTTGTTTTCGTTGTCCATTGATTAATAGATTTTAAGGTGAATGGCGAGCTCTCGTTCCTGCTCCGCTACTCATAGTGGAGGAAGGGGAGGGGGCTCTGGGAGCCCAGGGTGTAAGTGCCTGATCAGTCCCTCCCACACCACATTCCCAGTTGTAGGTGGTTGGGGGGTGCCCGGTGGGCAGCAACGCATCCCTGCCTTGCGAGCAGGACTTGAGGCTTTATGTACACTTAAAAGGTCACCCTGTGTCGGGGAAGGGGGTCCCTGCCTGGCTGTGGCCGCAGGAGCTGTGCCAGTGGCAGCCAGAGTTTTGGGCTCTGCTGGGGAAGGAGCATCCTGCTTGGCGGCTCGGCCGGGGATGTTGCGGAGCTGAGTCTCCTGCTTGGCCATTCGGCTGAGGCCGAAAGTTTTGGCCGCTGTGATGATGCAATGGCATAAGGGCTTGTTTTCAGCCTGGGTGGCTTTTTTTTTTGCAGACCTGCTTTTACTAACACCACATTATCCCAATGAGGACAAATCCTCTGGCCTCTCTGGCATGTTTTTCTCTGCCTTTGAGTTGATACCATGTTTTTATTACCGAAGCCAAACAAGCTATGAATTTGCAAACAGAAATTGCAGAAACAAACTCTTCCTATTTAAAGCTTGGTTTCTCTTTGTGCGCTCAACAATACAATGTTTCATCTCGTGCAAGTCTTATGTTGCTTTCAGAGACTTAGGAACTATTGATTTATACAGCATGTATTAACTTCTTCAATAAATGAGGAGTATTCATCAGTGGGGTGTATTAAATTGGGCTGTATACGCACAGAAGCATCTTTCATCCTGTTAATGAAATGTCCTTACCACGCAACAAAGACTAATACACAGCAATTTATACGCACAATCCCCCACAGTTTAAATCCAAAGTTCAGATGTATTATTTTGTTCCCTGAAGGCACCTATTGGAACTTAGGCTAAATGGATCTCAGTATACCCCTCAAACAGATAGCAGTCCAAAATTGTTGTAGTTTCTTTTTTTTTTTTTTTCTTTTTCATTCCAGAGCTCCATTATTGTTTAAAGTAATCTGTGTTTAAACGCTCCCAGAAGCATTTCAAATTCATATAGAAAGATTTAGTAGTTGAGTCCCTGTGGGGACAATTTCCTCTGGTTTGCTCCAGGCAGGGGTTATCAAGAAAAGCAAACTTCTGTTGTTTTTTTGCAATTCTTTACTGTGCCCTCTAACCCCGCATGCAAGACCCCAGCTTTCGGTGGAGAGGAGTGATTTATCAGCATATGACTTGGTACTTTGTAGAAGCTGGGGTTTCCCTCTAGAAAACTCCACTTGTTCATGTCCTATTGCCGCATGCCCTGATGCTGATCTGTGCGTACCAGTGCAGCTCCCCTTTCCCTGCCTGACATAGCCATAAATGGAGTTCTTCGAGTTGCCAGAGAAATTCCTGCATCTCACAATGGCTTTTAGCTTAAAACTGCCCTTGATAAAGTGCTGGCAAATGTATGTTGGAGAAGGGCCTTTTGCAGGGGGGTGGCTAAGGTCAGCTAATAGGTGTCCTCTATTGATGGCTTCTGTGGCTTACCTTTCATTGCCAGTGGATGGGGTTAGGACCACACTTGTTACTCAGGCAGAGCTCCCATTGACTTTAAAGGAAGATGCATGTGTGGAATTAATCCTGCTCTTTCCCAGCTAGTCCTTTCTTTTTCTCTTCTCCAAGGAATACTGCTTTTAAAGTTATTTAGCATATTATATTATATAATTATTATATATATTATTATAAATAAGCCTTTAAAGCTTATTTAGCATATTATGCATGATTAGAATGGCTTTCAAATTGTTCGTGCTGTTCTGAGTGGAGTTATGGTCCCTTTTCCCAGTGTGTGATAAACGGTGCAAAACAGAATACAGACCTATCCTGGGTTACTGATACAGATGCAGACTGATTTGCAGGGGCAGTGGATCACGCTTCTCTGTCCCAGAGAGCATATTTTTGAGTATGTAGGTGACAATTTCCCCTTTCCCCCAGTACTTTCTCCGCACACCTCTGCCCCAGCATCATCAGCATGGCAAAAAAGTATCCTACCCTTACATCCCGTACCTTTATGTGAACTGTCTGTCTGACTGCAGGGCAGTCACTCGAATAAAAATTACTTACCTGGGGAAAAGTTTGCAGACCAAGGTTAAAATTAAAAATCAGCAACCAACAGTTTTATTTCCTTTTACTTTTTATTTTTCTCTGAAAGGCGTTAAGTAAAACACATAATAATTTAGCAGTTGTATCATTTCATGGAGGTATCTGGGGGGTCGTGGTATATCAAAGCAGTGGGTGGTAGTTTCCTACAGTTTACCCTATGGTATATCTGGATTTGGTGATACAGGCATGTAAGTCCAGCTTTCCTCTCACATGTTGTCTCTTGTTTGTCAGCTTAAGTCTGACCCTCCAGTGTTATTCTGTCACTTACTTATTTTTTTAACTAACTAGTTCCAGTTTCTATGAAAACAGGCTCTCCATAGAAGACAGCCCTCCATGTCTGTCAGGATCTGGTTGAGGGTTTTTTGCAATTATGTGAAGATAAGAGTAGGGAGAGCACAGAGCTGCAGCAGGTACCAGCCACACTGTGGGTCACCTAACAGGGAGAGTTATCGCAATTCTTGGCCAGCAAAAATCCCTCGTATTGGGAATGATTGTTTTTTGTGAACCAGATCAAGTGGCCGTTTGGCATATAATGTCATGAGTTGTTGAGTTGATGCCTGCTAGTTTGCATGGTGTGTAATATGATTTGTTACATGAAGCCGTTGCCAAAACTTTCAGTTACTTTTGGACTGCTTAGGTTGGTTCACTTGGAAGAGAACAGATTTTGGGTAAGAGCATATCCTTTGGCTTTTTGAATTAAGGGGCTAAATCCCCATAGCTCCTCTGATGTGAAACCATTATGGATCTGTGTGGCCAAAAGTTGTCCTTTCTTGTACAGTTGGCAGAAGACCTGACCTATAGCCCAGCCAACACAACGTGCTGTAGCTCATAGCATTGGCTGTTGTGACCACCCTCTTTCCTGTGTAGTGGCCACATGATGTGGGACTCTCCTGTGCCACATGTGTGGTGTTAGAGGGGAATTGTTCTGAGTAAGGGCTGCAAAAAGAGATAAACACGGTAAAAGTGGGAGTCATAAGCACTGCTCTTTGTCTGGCTTCTCTTGGTTGCACAATTTTTTTTTTTTGCAAGTTATCAAAGGGGTGAGTCAAATACCTACGTATGGCACGGGCTGGGGGAACCTCCTGGGGTAAGGAGGCTGGAAGAGCTGAAGGTCTGGGGAAGACTGAAAGTTCTGAAATGTCTTCACCAAAGCATGATGGAGGGACTTCTTGTTTTTTCAGGGCAAGACTGACATTTCTTTTTGTCCTAGCTCTCAGTCTGTCTTCCTTATTCCTTCCCCCCAGTCTAGAAACTCATTCTCAAAGAATAACTGAATTATTTTTGAAATGCTTTTAAGGGAAGCTCGGAGCATTCGAACCAAGATCAGATAATAACTTGTCTAAAGCGGCGTGATGAGGACGTGTGTTTGGGGGCACTGGGGAGCGAGCGGTGGGGTTGAGGCTGTCCTCGAGCAGGGGAGCGCTGGCAGACCCTGGTCAGCAGCGGCGCTATTGGAGGCTGCCGTGGTATCACTACTTTATTTTAATGTGATTCCTTTTATTTGATGTTAATGCAAGTTGTTCCTTACTTAAAGTAATAAAAGGAAATGAAGACACATTCTAAAATGAAACCTGACTCTAATCCATTCATCATCTAATACCAGCCTCTTTATCTTTGCTGGTACCTAATCTGGTTAAATGTCCCTGTTGTAGGATTTTAGTGAAAATCCTCTATGGGGAATAGGGGTTTCTGCAATTGGATTACTCGCAGTAAATGGTCCAGCAGTTCGCTTGTTTCAGCTTAATTTTTTCTTTGTGATCTTGTAAGGGTATGTTACAGTTCAGCCTGCCTTTTCCTTTCATTCATTCACTCTTTTCTTTTTTTTTTTCTTCTTGTTATTAGAAAAAGATTTTTTAATTTCCTTTTTTTTTTTTTTTCCTCCCTCAGAGCTAGGAGCCTGTCAGGGAAAACCTCATGATATCTGCGTGATTATTCCCCCCACAACAGTATTAATTTCAATGGCTATATCTGTGTTTTGCCACTATTTATATAACTGAATATTTTAGTAGCCTAATTCATCAGTATCCAATTCCCATTTATTAGTGTTCTCTAATGAACTGATAATTAATCAGCTCTTCATATATATATATTTATATAAAATACGCAGGTGATCACTTGTCAGCTTAATGCTTGCTGATGAAGGGAACACTCTAGCACTACAAGGGCTTTTTATCTGGAGTGTTTGCAATGAGCAGTAAAATGCAGAACTGAAAGTGAGGACAGGAAGGGGAAAGGAAAAGACCCACAGGTCAGCGAGCATTTGGGTCTCATGCTAATTAAATGAGGAACTCTGTCAGCCCCTCACTGAGGAGTCTACCTGCATCTTGGAGGTGAAGCATAGGATTATAAAATAAAAAGGAAAAATTTTAAAGAATTGCTGTCACTCTGTACAGGAGCGCCACAGGTCAAAAAGATTAAAAGAACTCAAGAGCAGGGAAAGTGTGTGAGGAGGTTTTAAGCAAGAGCGGAGGGAAAACTGCAAGGGTGACACTGAGAAGGGATCTGGAAAAGTCTGAGGACTGTGTTGAAATCCTGGGTACTCAAACTGTGGTATGTCGTGTGCCTCATGCTGCAGTGGGGAGTACCCAGCACTCCTCTAACCACGTCGACCTTTTTCTCTTGACAGTCTAACAAAGTGCCAGTTGTGCAGCACCCACACCATGTACACCCTCTTACGCCGCTTATCACGTACAGCAATGAGCACTTCACACCGGGAAACCCTCCTCCACACTTACCAGCTGACGTAGATCCCAAAACAGGTAGGTGGGAAATTGTTTGGGTTTCTCTAGGAGTGCGTGGGTGGATCTTTCCATTTGGTGTGTTAGGGGGAAGGAGCATGGGGGAAGGATTTCCCATGCTGGAGCACCAAAGGGAGCATGTAAAATGTCAAATGCCTGCAAGAATTGAGACAAAATAGCTTCTTTTCAAGCAAATCAGGCTTCAGAAGAAACCTACTGGGTGAATTTTCATAAAGCTTCTGCAGGAGGACACTAGGGGTGCATGTGTGGGGTCATTTGCAGGTGTGTTTCTTTGCAAGCGTGATACCCAACCTAGTCGTTCAATCTACCAAGTGCTTGGTTTGCATGCACGACCCAGAGAATTAAACATGTACATTCTGTGATCTGCACTTACAAAATTGCAGATGGAATTTTAAAGGTGGTGGGTCATGATCGGTTTCAAAATGAATCTCGGTTAATTCCCCAAATCCCATTGTTTCTGTGCCAGGAGTTCAGTCATTTTTCTCCTATAATGTTGAATTTTCATCCAGTCTAACTGCTTAGCTCCAGCTCTACGCTTGCAAGTCTTTTCCCCAACGTAAGCCTACCCAACTCTCAGTTCAGCCTGAAGGGCAGTTGTCTTGAATATAGAGCTCTGTGTAAAACCCTGACTAGATTTATTGGTGTTACAGAGTAGAATTTACATGTTATTCTAACTTTTTAAGAGTCCCTGTTTAACCCGCAGGCCCAGAGAAGTCATACATTGTCAATCTTCTTTCTTCAGGCTGCACTGAGATCCTAGTGACAGTGGTTTTGTTAATCCAAATCCCAGCTAGTTAATTGAAAGTACATCAGAATCTGAGTACATGTCAAAGGAATTGCTCTGTGTCAGCCCTAACGTGTGCAGATAATTTATCTAAACTCCAGCCCTTGAATGAGGCTGTGCATTAGCTGGTTTCCACTCCCTACACTTCCACTAGGGCCTCCTTTTAATTGTGCTTAATGCTAACTTCACATGGCTTGAAAGGAATCCATCTTGCCATCCCTGGGTATTGCAAGTGAATGGCATAGTCAACCTCTCATTTAAATAATGGTAGTACAGGGAATAGCTTTTAAATGGTTATCGTAAAACATATGATTAACGTCTGTAGACTGTTTACTTTTCTTCTGTGAACATTCTTTCAAGTGTGCAAATAGCTCGCCGGATGGTTAAAGCCCAGTTAATCTGTTTGGGTTTTGTAATGGAGAAAAAGCAATGTCTGCATGAAAATGTCACACAAGGAGATTTAATTTAGAGATTAAAAGCTTCCTGAGTGACTTAAAAATTTAGCAATGAATACAGTACCCCTTCCTTTTAATGCTCTCTGTTTTAATTTTGCTTCTGCTGTGTAGTTGTGCTCTGGCTTGTTAATTGAAAAACCCAGTATTGTAACCCTTACTCCTCTGAGTAATTCCTACTTGCTTTCAAGATAAGGAGTGTTAAGATTTAAGGCTTGTCTGGATCTGATTTCTGCTCTCCAGGTAGGAATGGCACCAGATTCAGAAAGAATGGATGGTCTCTCTGTCCTCCCTTTCACACCTTCGACATCTGCACCCATTTTACCAAGCATTTTCAGGGCCTGTCACCTCCACTCCCAGGTTTCAGGAGAGGTTGCCTAGGTTTGCTGAAAGCAAACACCACTTGCAATTATAATGACTTTGTAACTAGTTTTGGAGGTTACTTTGGAATAAGGGGCCTGTGCTCTTCTGGTGATTTTCAGACTGAAATAACCGTGAAGTTGATAAAGGACTGTCTTTTTGTTGAGTGTTTAAGACACCACCAAGCACAACATCACACCAAAACTAACTGACACTCCTAAATAACAAAATAATTCTCTCTGTTTGGAGAGGTGACTGGGGGAGCAAATCACATCAGTTTTTCTGGCTGAACCTTGTTTAACAAGATGCCAAGAGGCTCACTTTATAAAATAAGTCTGTGAAACAGCCTTTGGAGCCCAAAGTGAAGCCATGAGTATTGTAATAAAAATGAATAGATAGCAATTTAGAAACATATGTGCTTTTTGCTTATGTTTTATTTATTTCCATGTCTCAATACTAACACTACTTTATGTTCCTCTTCCATAGGAATTCCAAGGCCTCCGCATCCTCCAGATATATCTCCTTATTATCCGTTATCACCAGGCACTGTAGGACAAATCCCCCATCCGCTAGGATGGTTAGTACCACAGTAAGGAGTTCCATTTTTTTCATTTCCTTTTTATTTTTTTGATGTGTAAAATTTCTGTTAAAAACTGTGTGTGTGCATGCATGTATGTGTGTGCATTGAGATAAGTCTGTTTGCCAACTGCCACTTCATTGAGTGGTTATGAATTTACCCACCTCATGAAGATTAATTAAAACTTATGCCAGGTCATGTGGTCTTAAACAAACATGAGCAGTTGGACACAGCTTTGCATGTCATCTCAACCAGCTGATGGCTCATGAAGCATGAATTTTTAAACCTATCTGCAGAAATGTCCTTTTCTTGATAATACCCTTAACCTGCACCACATGGGTTTTCCTCAGATTTGGTTTTCTGAGGGCTCAGGCTGGTTCTCATGGACTCTTTTTAACAGGGACATCCTCACTATAAATGTGCAATTTAAAATTTCATTGGCGTTCCCCGTTGAAACCCTTTTCGTTTTTCTTCAGAAACAGTAGAGCTTTACATCGGCCAGTGAGTGGCATTCCTGGTCCAGACGTGGCTGGGCGGTTGGCATCTGAGGAATGGAATTTTCTTGCAAACAAGAAAGATGAATTCGTTTACTTTAAAACTAGCTAAGAAAAAAGCCATGGAAAGTTAGTTTGGGGTTTTGTTTTCTTTTCAGCTCCTTGTATCCCACTTGCAGGGTATGAGGTTCCCTCCAGTAATTGAGTCCTTATTTTCATTTGTTTTTTCTTATGTTACTCTTTCTGCAATGCGTTTATAATGCATTTGAGCACTGCCTAGGCCTTTTGTACAGTATATTTGATTTAAATACTTATAAAATACGTTTGTATTGCTGGAAACAACAGTTCTCTGTATTATAAATCAAGACTGTTGCCCTGTTTTTCTCACGTTAACAGGCCTCATCAATTTTGAGGAGCTCATATTTCTTTAGAAATTAATTGCTCAAAGCTAGAAATAGCTTGTTGCTGCTCAAGACTGTTTGGCCAGCTGTGCTAAAATACCTCTTCACAAGTTTGCCCTCCATAAGGAAGTGGAGTTCACACCCCATAGGAGAGCAGGAGATCCCCATACACACCCAGGTCTCAGGCAGGGAGAGAGATTGGTGTCAAAAGCTTTGGGGGCCTTTCTCAGGCATAGAAGTGTGGATGCAGGAGAGCTGGAGCTCGGACCTCAGACACAGCAGCCTGCTTCTGGCCACTTTGCAGGCTGCCCTTCCTTGCAGGGTGGTCATGCAACTTGTCTGGGTAGGGGCTGTCCCACCCTGAAGGTGAAGCATGTCCATCAGCTCTCTGGAGGAGGCTGTTTGTCCAGAAGAGCACGGCATGAGCAGAAGAAAAACTCAGAGCAATGCTCCCTGAAATCTTGAATTCCTCCTTATTTGTGGTCATTTACTTTTTACGTAGGACACCCTGAATGCTGGTAGAATGCGTGTCAGCTCCTTTTCTTCTTTCTTACTTGCAGGGCCTAGCTGCAGTACAGCCATCTCATGTTCCTCTGTTGCAACTGCTTAGCTCAAGTTTGCACAGTAAAGGCCTCAGCGTTAAAATTCAAATAGCACCAGAAGTCAGTAACACTAAAGACGTGAGAGCACAGGGAAGAAATTCCTTGCTGTCATTGACTTGTGCCTCATTGCTCATCTATGTTTCAGCCTTATGTGTGCAGACACGCGTTTGTCCTCCTTGAACCTCATGTCATGGCTGCCAATCCATGCGAATGTTGCCATATGTGGCCAGTTTCATCAGGTATATGCTAATATACCACTGGTTATCTCTTGTCACCCCTGGTTTATAACAAGTCAACACCCATGGCTTACTTACCTACCGACAGCTCTTACAGCTTTTCCGAGTGTTTTTTGTTGAGGGATGGTAGCATCACATTTGCTTTTGCTCTAGGAGAGCAGTGTGGCCAACTTTGACAGAAGTAACCCAAGGTTATTATTTCCTGTCTCATTGCCACTTGCGCTTCACTGTCAGCTTCTCAGTCCATCTATCCTCAACTGGCCTGCGTGTCTCTAGCATAGTACCCCCGCAGAAAGCATCCTGCCCAGTCAGATGATATATTTGAAGGACAGATGAAAAGAACTAGCCAGCACAGACAAACCTCAATCAGAAAAAGTTGTGTGTCTTTCATGAGGATGCTGTTTTGCATGTTGCTGTATTTTTTAATTATTGTAATGAGGTGTGATTGTCTATTGGTTACCCACAATACTTCTTGGGGACTCTCCCCCGGTAACTCTTGTCAACACTTGTTAATCTGACAAAAGGCTACAAATTAAGCTCTGTTAATTTAATGTTTTCTCACCGAGATCTAAATACCGAAAGAGGCCCAAAGCGCAACTGAAGTCCTTTGATTCACTGTACTTTATTTTGGTATAAATTTACATTCATTATTGTTTTCCTTTGGATGTGTAGCCCTCAATTAGTGTGATGGCTCCATTAAAGCAAGCGAGACTTCGCCTTTAATTATTACAACAAAACACCTAGTTTCAGCTTGGGGAGAGGGTCTCTATTGACATAAGCAGAGGTTATAAAATTTAATTAGCCATTCCTATCAGATTTATGGCATTCAAATTGTTCTGTGTTTCTTTCCTTTGATCCTTGCTGTACAATCCCCAAGATTTTTGTTCTGATCAAATGAGAATAAAGCTTACTGTGCAGAGAGAAGTTTTTTTGTTGTGTGGTTGTTTTTTTTTTTAAAACCCTTTTTTCTTTCTCTCATTCTCTCTTTCCCTTCTTTTTTGCCAGGCAAGGTCAGCCAGTGTACCCAATCACGACAGGGGGTTTCCGCCACCCTTACCCAACAGCTCTGACCGTCAATGCTTCCATGTCAAGGTGAGTTCAAGTGATGAGGTCCTGAATTGAGAGCAAATGTAACTCCTCCAGCTGCCCTCTCTAGAGGAGGGCATGTCATCTCAGAAGCGTATTTCTGAAAGCACTTAAGTTAAAAAGTCATTCGTAGTTTTTTTGGTGGGACGGAGGAGGAGAAGAGAAGGAGTACCTCTCCATTTGAGGGGAAGAGAGTGTCATTGGGCTTTAAGAATTTGGTTTTGAGGGGGAGGTGGAGGAGCTGGAAGTCATCTTTCAAAGCTGAACTATATGAAAAAGCTGAGCAAATGTGATGTTGAAAAGGCTAGAAGGAGAAGCCGTGATACCTTTTGCTTTCTTGGTGGCTGTCACCCAGAGTAGTGCTCTGTGTACAAAAGGGGAGTCTCAGGAGGGCTGCTCTTCAAGCAGAGTTGGGAGGAAGATTATTGTGCTATGTTTTCCCCTACCAAAGCTCCAAACACTGATAGTCAACATAAAAGGGCCTGCCTGACCCTCTAAAGCCTTAGAAGTATATATTTCTCCCCCCTCCCTACCTCCAATTAATTCCATCTAATTTTCCAGGGGCTGCTAGTTTTATTTACAAACTGGTTGGCAGCACTATGTTTAAGTAATCACTAATTGCTCCTAATGATAGTTTTATTTTCTGTTCATCTGATTTTCAGCCTGGTTAATTAAATCGGTGGAGGTTTAGACTTTCCTGATGGGCTGAAACAGCTAATCCATTTTGATGATGGCACATAATTAAATTAGTATGCATTACATAGCAAGGGTCCACGTCTCTTCCTTGCTCTGTCCCTTCCACTCCATCTCTGCAGTTTAACATGTGAAGGTTGGTGTACAGAGGATTTAAGGAGGAAAATAAGTGGGGTTGTTGGGGTAAAACACACCTGTTTGAGACACAGAAACCTGTAACTAGAGCTCCTGAGTGAATGGGTAGGGAAATACTGTGGTGTGTGTTTTAGGTAAGTAGAGTAAAAGCAAAAAATGGCAGTTTGCTGGTACTGGTCCAGCAAATAGAGAGACAACTGTAAAATCAACTTAAAAAAAAAAAAAAAAAGATTAAACCCAGCATGAGGGAGAAAAAATCCTGGGTTGGGGAAAGAGCTGCAAATTTAAACAATTATTCCCTCCCTCTATTTAATCTCTTCTAATATCTATAAAAGACTTGCAGGCACCATGTGAGGCAAAGTAGAGCTTGATTTAGTTTAATTATTATTAGAGAGGCTAGTCATTTGAGGGAGGGGGGAGATGTGAGAGGGGGGAGGCTATATTCCCAAGATAGGTTTTATGAAAGGTATCTAGTTAAAAAGAGTACACAGCAAATTAAATACATTATTGTGGTAATGGGACGACAGAAGTAGAGGTCTATTATACTTATGGCAGTTATAGGAAATGTAGGCTCCTTGCCCTGTTCTAGCACATCCTTTGATATTCATTCCATTCAGCAGCAGGGCCAGGACTTCTCAGAATTAAGTGATGGGTCATTATACTTTAAACACCATGGAGAAGCCTAGATTGGCAATTAAACAGCACTTGCTGACACTCGCTTGTGCCACCCTGTGACCCCCTTTAGATTGAGTTGTTGGAGCTCGGGGCCCTCAGCCTGCTAAATTGGTAGCAGGCACTTCTCCTGACGAGGGCTGGCTCTGAAATCTGCCGGCTTCAAAGGGAGCAAGATCATGTATAAACCATAATGTGGGTGCACCGTGGCTCAAAAAATAAGGCAGGAATAGATGAAATGTTACAAGTGCAAGGGGGAAATGAGAGAATAATGACAAATCTAATGCAACTCAAAGCAGAATTGTTGCACAGAAAAATGCATCCCACTGCTTGTGCATAAAATCAAGGCAGGCAGATGACATCCAGTTAACAGAAACATGTCAACAGTGAAGTAAAGTGAGAGTGAGTAAGAGAGAAGCCCCTGAGACAGCCAGGAACAAAAAATTAGTTGTCCTTAACAAGTTAAGACTCATCATTATATTCTGGCTTGGAGCCATAAAAGGAGACAGTGGTGTATAATGAGCTGCTTAGAATTTTTAGGGTGTTTATTGCAATTCACAGAATACTTGTCTAGAAAAAAAAATACAGGGGAATGTCTTAAGCGAAGGTAAGGGGTGTGCATATATGCACACAGCCTTTCTTCTTGTCTCTGACATAAGCCTGTACGCACACACGTGCTCAGGCACACAGGCAGAGTGGTGAATAGATTTAAGATGTTTATCCTTTGTTTCTGCCCAGAAACTCCTCTCCTGGTTTCCCATACATGGGAACACCCTCTGGGCAGACCATACGCTTGATATGTGGTTTGACGCATGTTTTCTCATGCCCGCCATATCAGCTGGAGTGCCTGAGCTCAGCCGTGGGACAGCCCTTGTGCTAAGTAGCCAGCATAGTTGGGAGATGGGACTGGCATGCCCAGGGATGCCCACGCTTGCCTGCAGACATGCTGTTCGTGGCTGGCCTCTGGGCAGCAGCCCCGCAGGGCCCTGGTGCAAGCCTTGGGGTTACTGCGTTGGCTCTGCCCAAACACTGAAGCCAGGGCTTCACCCCTCATCCACATTTTTCCAGAGCCTGCCTTTAAAAGTAGTTCCCATCTTTGCCTGCATTATGGTATGGATCTTTGGAGCATATAATACTTCCCAACCCTGAATATTCCCTAAGCTTAGTAATTACAGTTCATTAGTTAGAGTGTGCTTATGAATAGTTTATAAAAGGTTAATGGGTGACTAATAGTGATTTTCATAAACGGATTAGACTATTAAGGTAGTGTCTTCAGGTTGTTTTAACCATTTACAACTCTTCTCCGATTGTAACATCACCCCACTCACTTTGTATGCATGCAACATGCTTATAACATCTCTTGATCCTTCATTACTTTTCTATAATATACTCTTAACGTAAATTGAGACAGGGTTAACTGACTGATGGGCAAACAGTGGACCCACTATGAAAAAACAACTGCTGTGAGAGGAAATCAGGAAATAATTTAGCAGAGTTACACTGCACAGCAGTTAAGTGGTGGCAGTGGAAAATACCTTCTGTAATTGAAATTTCAGGGGAAATTCACTTTTGCTGAATGTAATTACTGAAGTTGGAGTGTAGCCAGGAACTTAAAAATTAACACGTTTCCCCTACTCTTATTGCCATGTGAGTGGATGTCTACATGGAAATAAGTAGGTACTCAGACTTTGGGCTAAACCCTCACCCAGCCCACTGAAGTGCGTGGGATTGTGAGAGCAACTTTGTGTTCTGGAGCATGTTTTTATAGCCCAAAAAATAGGAAGGGGTGTGTAAGTCCAATAGGCAGCCTTGTGTCTTGGAGGGAGAGAGATTCAGTGTGAAATAATGAATGGTCATTGATAATAAACACACAACTTCCTTGGGGAAACTGCCACCCCAAAAGTAACTACTGAGCTGCAGCTACCTGTTGCTGAAGGCTGCCTGAAATTTAGAGTTCAGTGGGTAAAATCTCAGACCAGCTGAAGTCAGTGGAGGCTTCGCCATCCTTCAGGCTTTCATACAACATGTGTACATAGGCTTCTCCTCTGCTGCCCTTCCTCCCCATCTTGTCACTCTCTCATGCTCAAATACTTACTCTCTTTCTCCTAAACGGTAATTGGGAAAACATTTTTCCTGTAATTTGGCAGGAGGAGTTACATTTTTGGCAGATTGTCTTTACCCTTCTCCCTTTTTTGTTAGCTGGGAGGTACTTACGTCTTCCTCAAAAAGAAAGGAATAAAATGACCCCTATCTTTTGTTGAATTTATTTACTTTTAATATCTTGACCATACAACAATTCACCATGTAGGCAGAGTTAATTTTGCAGCCTGTTTTAATTTTTGACCAGATACTTGAGAAGCAAATCTATGGCCTGGTTATGGCCACATGAGGGGATCCTCTTTAGAAGCTTAACAAGCGCCATCTTTTATCCCCATTAACTCCAGCTGCAATCAGTCTTTTGTGATATTTAGGAGCCCTTCTCCAGTGATAAGTCTGATCTTACTCAGGTTCACTATCACGTTCTTCTGTCCTTGTGCTACCATTGCACTCAGCTCTTCTTCCTTGCTGGTATATGCCCACTGCCCTTCCCACTGTGTCCTCATGTCAAACAAGCACAGCTCTTCCTGCCAGCTCTCTGAAGGTATGCTCTTCGTCTCTATCCTCATCCTTCATTGTGCCATTGTCACTGGCTCTTGTTCCAGTTTGAACTCCAGCTAGCCCCAGCAGTGTAGTCCTCTCTTGAACGCTGGGTCTTGCCTAGGACAGACAGTCATCTGATAGGATGTGTGTCAACTTTTTATCACTATGCTTGCACCACTTTCAGTAAGGTCAGGATTTTGCCATCAGTTTTATTTTTGCCCATGTTTGTAAGTCTTTTTTAAAACAGATTTTACTGCCGGTTTTTATTGTTTTCATTGTACTATGGCTGAAGGCCCCAGGCACTGTGTGAACAAACTTTAGGTATGTCCAGTCAAAATACGTACAAAAACAAAGACAGGGAGGACAGGAAAAAAAAACGATACAAAAGCATGGTTTATGCCTCACTGATGGTAAGGCAATTCTGTGGCAGAAGTGGGACCAGGACATTGGTCTCCTTGCAGCCTTCCCATTGTCTTCTATTCTGACCTACCATGCACCAAAGCATTTTCACAAACGTGCATCTGTCTCCCAGCTGCTTTTGTCAGAGAGTGGGGAGGGCGTTTTGACAATCCACTTGGAGATTTGTGTCCATGAGTCTAGGAGAAGCAGGAATGACCATTTTGCTGCCTGTTCTCCTCTTCCCTTACCATCACACCCTCCTCTCCATGCCTTTGTTTGTGAGGAGCTGCAGTTCTCTACAGTTTGAACAATTCCACATTCTCCCTGTCAGTCCCTGCTCTTCCCACCACTGCCTTCAAAGACAAAATACTTCTGTCTAATGATCCTGAGTACTCCCAGCTGATAGACAAAGATCCTCAGAGCTCGTAGTGGACAGTACCTCTTGTTCATAAAAGTACTACTGTGTCATCTTGTAAATGTAGGGAATGTCTACGCAGTTTGGGGGAGGTTAAGCTCAGTAATGGAATTTATAAAGCGGGGGGGGGGAGTGGGGGAAGAAATCTTATTATATTTCTGGTACTTGTACATAGTCTATACATGGTATATCACCCCATTTTATGTCTGGTTTGATAGAAAAAAAATCATTGTATATTGATGACAGAAGAAATAATTCTTTATCCCATTCTGTGTTCCATATTCTTGGGGTATTTTATTTGGACCAAGATGGTTCAAAATCTGGGATGAGAGTAGGGATTTGTGATGATAAA
Organism: Coracias cyanogaster; assembly: GCA_033124195.1. NCBI lineage: Eukaryota > Metazoa > Chordata > Aves > Coraciiformes > Coraciidae > Coracias > Coracias cyanogaster. Next base: position 2,135 of record JAVSBS010014891.1, on the reverse strand, counting down.
AAAATCATTTGTCATTTGCTAGATGACTGTAGCTTTGGAATTTTAAGGGAAGTTATTTCTGAGCCAAAATTTCCATTCCCTGGAAGCGTATTGACTTCAGTGAGGGTTTCTAAGGGAAAGGCAAGCAGTCATAGCATGCTTTCCTTATTCACTGCAAAACCTTTCTAAGACTGTTGGGAAATAGTAAGAAGTCATTCCCACTTTTGATGTTAGTTCATTTCAGTTAAAAAGTAAGAGGTGTGAATGATTGTGCCATGTTTGTGCTGTGGCCCCAACTGAGCAGTTGGATTCATGCAGGAGGATGCACATCCTTCTGAATCCAGTTGCAGGATTGGGTCATGTCCATGTATATAACCATGAACCATAAAGCTGGCAACATTATTTTTCTCTTTGGAAAGGCTAGACTTGTTTTGCATGAATTTAAGCCTTTCTAGGTTACTTAATGAGTCAAAATTGACATAATTCCACAATATTCCCACCTTATATTAAAGCAATGTGGCTCAGAGATTTATTAGACACAAATATTTTCTTTTCCTCCATCAAAAAAATGTATCTAATGAGACATCTATAAGGATTATAAAACATACATTTAGATTGTGTTGGCATTAATATTTTATTTTGCTGTCAATATGCAATAAAAGATGTCATGTCAAATGCACAACATGATTCAGAACTATAAAAATTGATTCCTTGGTCGCCACAGATAATTTCTTAGCAAAGAAATGAATTGATGGATTTTCTTGCAGGTAGCTGAAATTCCACTTTCATCCAAGTTGATCCATTTGAATTTCCCTTTTGTTAAAGATGTTAAAAATCATGATGTCTCATGTCAGTAATGATAATGAAGGGGAAGATTGGCTTTAATGACATTAGAAGAGTCATTATGTTTAATTTATTGCTAATTAATGCTGCCAGCTTTCATATGCTTTGTCTAGCTGTCATGTGCTTGTTATATGCCTTTTTTTTTTAATGTGTGTACACATCCCTCCCCATTCATTCATTTTTATTCTGACGATTTACACAGCTTTCTCTCCTCTAGGTTTCCTCCACACATGGTCCCGCCACACCATAGTTTACATACAACTGGAATCCCTCATCCGGCCATAGTCACACCAACAGTCAAACAGGAATCTTCCCAGAGCGACGTTGGCTCACTCCACAGCTCGTAAGTTGTTGCTTCCTTGTCTTTGTTTTAGAACATCCAAAACATCACCTGTGCATGTGTGGCTTTTAAAAAGGCTTGGATCTGTGGGAATGTTTGTGCTGTAAAATATTTTTAAATTGTTTTTTCTCTTCTGTTCTAATTGATTTGAACATGGTTTACCTACCAAAATGTGTCAAAAAATGGTAACAGTCTTTTAGTGTCATTCTGTGACATAGACAAGTAGTTAGTAATTTCACCCATTTTAATAAGGAAGTGGAATTTTCTTGATCAAGATTCAAGCTTCTTGACAGGTTTCCGTTTTACTCAGTGCTCGGTTTGAAGCCCTGAGATGCTGCATACACAACAGGAGACAGTAAATTAGAGCATAAAGGTCTTGTTCAAAGCTTCAGAGAGAGCTGGTATCAAGTTTAGGTTTGAACCAAGGAGAGCCCTGGTCTACCTCTGCCCCTCCTGCTTCTAGTGCTTCCTGCCTTTCATTTCTTGGGTGAAGCAGAAAGACAACGTTTTTATTCCCATTGTTGATGAGATGTCATTATTTCCTCTAACATCATGCTCACAAGACCTCCACACGAACCCATTTTCCTGGGTGCCCGTGTCCAGAAAAGGTTCCTCTAGGGGCTGAGAGGGTGCTTGGTGATACTGCATATTCTGAGATAGATATAGATGTAGATGTAGATATAGATGTAGATGTAGATATAGATGTAGATGTAGATATAGATACAGATGTAGATATAGATATATAGATATATATGGAGATACTGGGTTTTCTTATAAGGCTCTTAAAACTGTTGTCATACAGCTGCCAGAGTGAGGGCTCGAGAGAACCTTTTGGTCCTCTTCCTGGAGATTTCTAAGGGTTAATGCTAGAGAGATTGAGGGGATTAATTTAATAAATCACAAGGGTTCTTACTGTGAGGTTTCTGTCTCTTGTATTTTTACCCTTCAGAAAACATCAGGACTCCAAAAAAGA
>JAVSBS010014888.1:0-19783 GCA_033124195.1 Coracias cyanogaster | reverse complement strand
CACCCTTTCCGGACGGTGCGGCCGGGCTCAGGAGGGGGGCGGTGGCATCAACGAGGTGCGCGACTCCCCTGTCGTTTTTTTCCAAACTATAGTCCAGCCCCCGACAGTGTCTGAGGGACAGTGCAGCGGCCCCCGATGTGTCTGAGAAACAGTGAACTGGCCCCCTGTTTAAAAAGTTTGAAGACCCCTGGGCTAGATGATACAGCAAAATGGTATGGGAAGTAGTTAAAGTCAGATACAATAAAGTCTCAAAAGAAAATGTCAATCTCCACAAAGCAGAGAAAGGAGGGGAAAAAAATTCCAGGTAAGAGACTTAACATAAGAGATCTGGAGTTCTTAAACCATGTGATTATGAATATATAAATCAAACTACAAATATTATGGTATTTTGTTTTAGCACATTTTGGTTATAGAGATGGACATAATTACTACATTACAGATTTCTCAGTCTTTTTGGAATGACAGAATTGCTTGCACCAAATAATTATGCCTTTATTTTATTATCAGTTCTAAAAAGATTAAGAAATTTGGAAGTGGAAAAAAAAACCTCTAACAAACAACAACAACAAAAATCTATTTTGGGCAATACTACCCCAGTCTTCAAATTTAGTTCATAAAACATGTGTGTGTTTTGCCTGTGATATCCAGTAGGGATTTTTAAAGTGGTCCCATGGTACTATACCTAATAAAAACCATGTTTTTGTATTAGAAAACAGCGTGATACCTCTGTTTAGCTCTACACTGGAGCAGGGGGATTATATACCTTTTCTGAGTGACCTTTATCTAGCTACCAAGTTACAACTGTGTGGTTGCAATAATCCCCACAAGAGTTTTCCTCTCTGAAAGTTGTTAGCCATGCTGAAGTACAGCCATAATAGCACCTTCAGAGAATAGCTACCAAAAAGCTCTCCTATGGACCTTTCTAGAGTGGAACGTGAATTTGACATGCAGAGTACACTGGGTAGTCCATTCCTGCTTGTGGAGTCATAGATGGACAATTTATAGTTCTTTCCCTCCTATTTCTACATCTGGTGTTGAGGCCTAAGAGATGTATGACATGGCCTCCTGCACACTCCATCCATTGCTTTTTTTTCCCCACATTCTTCTCACTTTTCTTATGGTGTCTTCTGTGGCTGCTTCCCTAATGAAGATTAGCTACATTGCATCATGAATGGAGTTTCAATTTTCTGAAAAAACACCTCCAGAGAAGAGCTTCAAGGTAGCAGTAGGGAACATATGACAGTCTTTTGTCATAGTAGTCTCCACAGCCTAGGGTTAAGTATCACAGCTCCGTTGTGCAATATCTAAGGATGTTCAGGGCATTAGAACGGTCTTAATGCACAAAAGACTGCCTAAAGTAACTCAAAAAAACAAAAAAGTAATAGCATCTTACAACTCTGCTTTTGTGAAGACTACAGCCTGGATTTTGCCCTGAGGCTTCCAAGGTCAGTTATTGAAACACACAGAATCAGTTACTCATATCTTTGGAGACATTATTTTTGAGACACTGATCTTCACTTTATTTAAAGACCTGAAATATTCATTGAAATATATAGATGAGCTATATTTGAAGCTATTGAAGAACTTTTGTATGCTATTGTAATAGGAGCATTATTACAATATTATGAAATGTGGAAATCACTCATAACTGCTATGAATTTTTTAGGGACCTCCAAGCAGCACACTTTCTACAATATCCTTTTTCTATAATACTTTCATTCTTCAGCAGGCCAAGACAAAAACAGAGAACAACCTAGTGCTGTTGAAAGAGTACGTTTACATCCATGCTAGCATGTAAGTTAACACAACTGGAGAAGATCATTAAATTGAAGCAGCTGGGGTTGGAATACTTGCAGCCAATCTGTGTGTAGTTTCAGGACTTTACCTGGAAATAGCTTTAGCTGGGTCCTCTGAGCCAAATATCCTCCCCATATGCATGGTATGAAGCTGATGAGTCACTAGTTCAACACTTCATGGAGTACTCTTGTGGACCTGAGATCTAGTTTCCTCAGAAAGCAGCCTAACTAGTGGGTACCAAAACCATTCTGTCAAGACAGTGCACAGTAACTGAGGATGCCAAATCTGGACTACTTTTCTGAACTGAAACAATAAGGAAAATGCAGCTAAAGTTGTCTGGAATAACAGTACAAAAATAACCCATTGCTAGAATTCACCGACATTTGAGATGGCACACCAGATCTGATAGTCTGAACAATACTGGAAATTTAAAATCCATGCAAAACAAGGCTCCAAAAAAAGTTAGCATCAAAATGTATTGAAAAGGAACACTACTGCCTGACACAAATCAGAATCCTTGTTTGACATCAGAAAATATTAAGTTATAAGCTTTTGTCTTCCTTAGGGGCATGACAAAAGGAATAGACAGAACCATATTGAACTGACATCATATTATTAACGACCTGCAACAAGCAATGCTTTGTATTTTGTGTTATTCATTATTCCCTATCAGATCCCTAACTATATAAAACTCCACCATTTTTTTTTTCTGATTTTGAAATCAGGTACAGATAGTTACTTGTTTCAATTGAACCAGAAAAACAGATGTACAAAGATAATCTAAGGAAAAGCAAAGGAAATGCAAAGGACTGTGATCTTAATACTTATAGGCAGCCTTAGAGTCTAGCAGTGGATTATAAAGGACATTAAGCAGCCAGCTTTTGACAGGCTGCCTTAATGTACTGATCTAGTCTTACCGGACATGGGAGCATTTCAGTAAACGAGATGATTAATATTAAGGGAAAATTGTCTTCTCAGTCACTGTTACAGAGTCACTGCATTTTGTAGAATTACTGGACATTCAAAGGACATAGGTATCTATCTAATCGGTAGTACATAAAATTCACTAGGCTTCTATGGATACACGTGATTTTATTTGTTGAATTAAAAAAATGGATGGAGTTATTGTTACTGAGAGCCATTCAGAACAGCATTCTACTCCCTAGGTATGAAGTCTTCATTGAAAGTCTAACATATCGAATGCAAAAAAAAGCCAAACAAAGCAAAAAAAGGATGTTTACTGGAGTTGTTTAATCTGAAGAAGAGGAGTATGAGGGGAGACCCAACTACCTTAAAGGAGGTTGTAGAGAGGTGAGTGCTGGTCTCTTCTTACAAGAAACAAGTAATAGGACAAGAGAAAATGGCCTCAAGTTGCACCAGCGGAGGTTTAGTTTGGACATGAGGAAAAAATTTTTTCGTTGAAAGGGTTGTCAGGCCTTTAGAATCTCTTTCCCATTCAAGAGTAATAATCACAGATTCTGCCAGATGCTGCAGCGGCAGACTTGTTCATTATGACAAACAGCTGGAAACAAAAATTTTTGTTTGGGATTGAGGGGGAAAATATACTTTGCCATTTGTTCTTATTTTGCTTGGGTTGAAATGTTGAACCACTCAGGTTTGTGGGATGAGGATGAAGGAACCTCCAAACAGCCGATAGCTACTTTGCTAAATGGGTGTGAGATTTTCAAGCTGAGATCAGGATCTATCTCCCTGAACTTTCCTGGTAGCCAGTGGTCTCTCTGCCCACACAGAGACTTCACTGAGAACACATTTGAGGTATCATCCATCTAGGAGACTGAAGAGACAGGAAAGAGAGGCAAGAAAAGGAGGTAAAAAACCTGTGTGATGGAGAATAAGAAACTCTTAAGATGTCTGATGTGGATAGGAAAAGTACCAGAAGGCAAATGATGAGGTATAAGGAGCTGTGATAAACAGAAAATGCATGTTCCTTGAAGTATATAGAAGTAACTACAATAACAGCAACAAATCCAACATAATTTGATTTACTAATACTGAACCAAAACATGATTCTCAGCTAGTATGTGAAACTAACCAAGATATTTTTTTCTGGTCTTCTGGAACTCAACCAGAGCACATTGAATGAATATGAATGGGTGACTTGAGGTTAAAACTCAGCTTTGCTGAACCTGCCTCATCTACAAGTTGTAAAGATAATGTAGAAGTCTGTCTCTATCTTGAAAATTGCATTATTGCAGAATATTTCAGAATAATTTCCCCAAGAATAGTCTAATATTTTTAAATCTCCCTATACCATCTCCAGTTTTAGTGAGAAGTTATTTACGTTTCTGACGAAAAAAAAACATTTTGCAAGTTTTAGTCATCCATGCCTGATTTGTAAATTTAAATTGGGATTGTGTGGGAGGAAAGTTTCATACGGCCCAGATAGTAAGAACTATCTATCACTTAAGAACTTTCTGTTCCATTCAAATAAATAGAAAGAATAAGTAACTCATTTATACATGTTATGTAACTTAGCAGGACAGGCACAGGGAGGTTAAGGGGTATGATGAAGTTAGCAAAGCAAGTAGTAACAGGAAAACACATGAGAATAAGGACACAGTCTTTTCTACATGTAATTCAAGATCGTGTCAACAACAGTAGCTAGTTGTAAATGCCTAAAAAAGGATAGAAGTAGGACTGGCACACAAGCAATGTCTCTCCCTTTTACAGTATAACTGCTTAATTTCTTCGGGGTCATTGGAAGAAGACTATCTTGAAGGCCTACCATTTAAAGATAATTTTCTATCTCTAGCCTGCCATGAATAGTAACACCTTAATTGTTGTATGTGTCCAGGTCTTCCCTGAAACTCTTATATTTGTGCCTTTCACACCATCTTTCAATTTTTAGTTACCAAAAAGACTTTCAAATGAAATGTTTCAAACACCTTATAGTAACTTTGCTATTTCATCCCTGAGTTCATTTACTGGATATATATTCCTGGTGATTTTCAATTGTTCATTGTGTCAATAAGATCCATAATCTGTTCTACAGTTACTTCAATTTTAGATAAATCCTTCAACGAGTCCCTCATAAAAAGTAGGTTTCAGCATTGGACTTTTCCTAGGTTTTGCTACTATGAGCAAATTACAAATATAGAGAGTAAAAGAAATTTAAACAGTCACATGGGATGTTATCAGATAATTTAGTTTCATCCATTTGAAAAGGTCACTATGTAGTTAGTACATGAAAATGTGGATCAGATGAAGCTGAGCTCATCTCAATTTAAAGTAAAATTCATCAGCTTAAGGCAAGGTTCAGTGGTCCCTGGCTCCTGAGGGCAATATAATTGAAACACTTGCAAAGGAAAATATTTTTGGTGCATTTTTTTCATGTATTTGGTCATTGACTTGACCTAAATATCTGGGATTTTCCTTCATGGAAAAAAATCAGAATGTACTCTTTTTATTCTAGAATGTATAAGTATTTTTTGAGATTTTTACATGAGGAAGTAAATTACAACTCTTTAGCCAAATATTTTACTGTCACGAATTATTTTCTACTTTTTTTCAGTCTTATTTCAACTTTATATGCATGTTTTACAACAATATGCATATGTCTTTATTTTGCTCTGTCTACACTTCAGTGAACAAGTTGGTCATAATACTAAGGCTTGTTGTATAGTTCTTATCCTCTCTTTCCATCTCAAAATGTTTTCTTTCAGAAGTGCCATTTGTCTTTGGTTGAACTCCCTTGGATGACACCCTTACTGCTGACCCTGTGGGTTCATCTTTTATGTTGTGATGTATTTCAAACACTCTCAGAAACTAGGTATTATAAATTTACTCTTGTCAGCTCTATTTTCAACTTCTTTAAAGAAAAAAAACTGGCATGTTTCTTAGGACATGGCATTTCTTTCAAAGTCATATAGAATATCTTTTAGCTCTGCTCTGTGCATGTTGTCTTATTTTTGATTCAGTGTCTATTCCTGCTTTCCCACTTTTCCAGTTGGAATAACTCCCTTTTTGACGAGGTCAGACTATAGTCACCCCTTCCTTCATGACTTGTTTCTGTTGATGAAAATCTTTTGAACCTAAAAGTTTATGTTCAGGGAAATCTCCCTTTCTTTGTTGGTCCCTGTGCTCACAGCCCTCTCCTGCGTCTGAATGGTGACAGCTGGTAGCATCTCCTGGGCATCCTTCTCACATATGCCTTTGATTGAGATCCCACCTCAGCTAACGCTTCTGCTCTTATGCCATGAGGTTGTTTTACACACATGGGAGAACTGTTAGATGATAATTCAAGCAGGAGCAGGAAAAGACTGTGGGATGTGCTGGAATAGAGGCTTGTATTAATGACTTGGAAATTAAGTGAAAATAGCAGCACTTGTTAGTGTACCATGAGACTTTTACATTTTTTCCCATCAAAATTCTTTTTCTGATCTTATAACTAGTTTGTAATACATTTTTAATTGTTATAAATTTTTTTATTTTTATCCATTTTTAACCTGACTTAAAACCTAGAACATAATACCTTTTCTATGGAAGACATGAGAAACTATGCAAACCTGGTGGGAGAAAATTTACAATCCATATTTAATCTATCTACTTAACATACTGTTCTTTGTTCTCTGTTTAATGCTACATGTATTTATATAGCTTGATTCTTTGATTTAACATTGTGTTGACTGTTTCTTTTTATTTGAAGGGGGAGAGGTATCTGCTCTGCACTTTGATTGTTTTGCTATTTTTTTACCCTTCTATCTGCAACCAGTCAAGTGAAAGGACTAGATAGAAGTGAAACTTTCAAATTAGCAATATTTTAAGAATGATTTTATCTGCCCAAGCCAAAGTTTCCACATTCCGTAAAGGGGAATACTTTGACCTCAGTACCTGTCCTAGTAGACTAGAGAAAGGTGTATATCATTTAGAATTTAGAAAAAAAAATAGGAAACTGTTTTAATAGGCTGCAAGATATAGACTTTAGGAGTTACGAAGCACAGAGAATTGGCTTTCAAAAAAGGTCCATGGCTCAAAGACAAGTGTTTAAGCAGAGGAATGCATTCAGCTTCTGAAGAGAGGACTGAAAGGAGATCTACTTACAGTGTATATTACTTCAGAAGAAGAAAGAACAGCCTAAATTAAGTACTATCTGGCTTCTGTTTCTAACGAACAACAAGAACAAATTGCTGAAACCTGAACCTGGAGAAATTCAGGTACTTTTTTTTTCAGGAAAAAATAAGAATGTTTCTACTCTTAAGAAAGCTTCCAATAAATTTTGTTTCTTCATCTCTTCAGCTTGGCCACTCTTCTGAAAGATCATTTCAGTCAAGTACAAACCTCTAAAATAGCTTGTGAAATTTAAGCAGTCTAGGTTACAAAAATCCAGACTGGCTGATGTAATGAACTCTTGCAGTCTTAATCTCTCTGCACCTGTGATTGTTATATTAGAACTAGAATGTGGCAGAAGAGAGGAAAAATGTAGAACAGTCTTCCTTCCTACTTAGCTGACCTTGAAGCTTAACCATGGGGAAAATCCTGCTGGCTACCTTCAGACACTGGACTTGTGTAAGAACGTAGTCAGACACAGCCATAGGCACACCATGAAAGAGAAATGATTGGCACAGCAGAGGTTATGGATAGTCTTGCCCCCATTTCCCCTCTCAGTTACACAGTACCTGGTTGGCTTCCCACATCCTAGCATTGGATTCCAAGTTTTGGGGCTGACATTCTGCTTTCTAGTATAAATGCTTTGTTTCCCTGGTGAATTTTAGAACGGCTTACACTTCAAACAAGGTTCCCTTGTCTTAACAACCTTATACTGCATTGTTCTTCCTTTGCCAAGTCAGCCCTGCTTGACATGACAAATGAGATAAAACAAGCTTTCCTCCTTCTCCTTCCCGGCTGATGAGTTTCTCCTTTCTTTCCTCCTCTTCTTGCACATGGGATTAAACCTCTTTTGGCACAGAGTTGTGTGATACATGACACAGAGCAGGTGAAAGCTGCAGCCACCCATACACTCATCTGGTTGCAGTAGAAATTTGCACTTTAGTTACCCAGGAATTATGTGGGATCCAGCAGTACTACTTTATGTAATAAAACTTACAAATGTGAACTAAAAATTGCCTATCAGCACAAAAGTAACTCTGGAGAGCTACTCCATTCACAGCAGAAATTGAAAAGAATATTAACCTAGCTATATTCAATAAAATCTGAAGTAAGGTTTCTAATACAAACTAAGTAGCAGCCTCTCACACTGAGTGCATTTGAAGCAAAAATAGAAATATTGCATTCTGTCTCCACCTCTCTAATATGTGAGACAGGTTCCCAGATAGCACCAACTCAAAGCTCGAAGTGGTGACTCCTTCTTTCTGTCTGTTTTATCATGTTGAACCACTTTTGCTCTTACTAAAAACCTTTTGAACTGATTCTTAGTTTTACTGTCTCCTGTTTCATGCAGAAAGCCTCTTTGTCGTAACATTGAAAAGCCATTGCCAGAAGTTTCAGAAGAAATTGAGGATGCATAATAATTGTGGTCCCTTTATTGTCATTTTAGACATGAGGCTTGTTTTTCCTATGACTAGGTGAATCATAATAATTTTTAATTTAAAATGTGTTCCTTTTGTTCATACATCAATTTTACCAAATATTTAGTCTAGCATAGCTTTTAGAGTTAGAGTTTTTTCCCAGTCCATCTCCTTTTTCAAATCCCTCTGTATAACAGAATTTCAAAGAAATTCTTTGAACTTTTTTTACATACCATTTTTACATGCCATGAAATGTATTTCTGTACTGATCATGTAATCCCCATAGGAAATTGTTTGCTGCCTGCACCTGAGGTTAGACCATCTGTAACTCCTTGTCATCTATAATTTAAAAAAATGGCTATATTTCTCAATGGTTGCATTTAATATAAAATATTATTTTATCTTGGACTATGCCCAGTATGCCACAAGTTTACTGAAGAGTTCCTCTTTGAATTAAAATCAGACTGTCTTGTACATACATGAAAAGAAAGAACAGTATGGAAATAAAAGAATGTGAGGAAGATACCACAAAATGAGATTGCTCTGACCTCGTTCCTTTTGTGTGTTCTGCAAAATTCCATCTCTCAGTACAAATGAGACCGGTCTCATAATTCAGGACAGCAGAAGGATGCAAAGCTTCCATAGAAACCTTTGTAAAACTTCTTCTTGGAAGGCACTCTCAAATGTAGTGCAGAATTGTCACAGATGTTCTGTGGGAATACAAAAGCCTATTATGATGTGATTAGTCACGTAACCCTGCAAGCATGCACTCTTTGGTACAGAGTAATATTTAACTGAATTTTAAATGTTCTGTTCAAAATATTGCTATACAGCATTTACAGTCTTTATAATGGGGAAATGATTCTACAGGCTACAGTATCTCTACCATACAGAGAATCCACTCTAGACAATAAATTTTTAAATGGACCTCATTGCTCTATGTGCAAGTGTTGTTTGCTTCCAAATTTTGGTTTGGTCTGAAGAGGGGTGTGGAATACTTATAATCAAGTATTGTATGTTTCTATGGCTGTTATAATGTGGGTATCTGGGTCATGAGGTGCTCACCTTACTCAAAACATCTGAGTTATGTCTTCCATTTGAATGATTAACATAACTTGAAAGGGGAACACTCTTACCTGTCTTATTTCATATCAATGGTCATGTGAGTTTGGCAGTGGGGTAAAGTACCATCAGTAATTAACTGTTGGCTGATACAGTTCTTCAAAAAGGCAGTGAGTGCTGATCAGTGCTTAAAGACTCTTGTTCCCTCTTGTTATTCTTTACAGATACATAAGACCACTGTCAAGTTGCCTCTCCATCATATGTTAAGATTTAAGATTTGATTTAACAGCATGGGAATCAAAATGTAATTTGTGTTGATTTCTCTTCTGTGCAGTTTCTGGATATATGTTTCAATTTTGGACTGACTAACAAGAGGCCCACAGATGATGCAGCCAGGCTGAATCAATGACTTCTCATTGTTTCAGAATACTAAACTCCTAGTTTACAAAACCTCAAAATAAGAGGCTTCCAGCATTTGCTTTTAAAGAAGTAGGTACCACCATTGTGAAATACAACTTTAAATCACTGCAATTTTTCTTGTAGCCTCAGCTTCTCAGATCTGATGATAAATTTCTGTTACATTTCCTCTGGGACTCAAGTACTAAAAGTACAGTACTTGCAGAAGTGTTAAATGCTGCTGATCTGACTTGAGAATATTCAGATCTAAAGATTTTTCTTGATAGAACCACAATTTTAGTCCTATGTGAACTTCAGCTCTTTCAAATATATGTCAGCAATTTTAAGATAGTAAGTCTAAAACTGTGTGCCATATCTGTCCAGGACCTCTCAGAGAAGGGCTGTTCTCCCCCAAGACAAATTGTTACTCACCCAGGCATGATTTCTCCCTAGATCACGTTTTATAAAATCATAGAATCATTAAGGTTGGAAAAGACCTCTAAGATCATCAAGTCCAATCAGTACTCTAACACTACCAGGACAACTAAACCATGTTCTGAAGTGCCACATCTACACATTTTTTGAACACCTCCAGGGATGGTGTTCGAGTGATGCCACTTCCATGAGCAGCCTGTTCCAATGCTTAATCACTCTTTCAGTAAAGAAATTTTTCCTAATGTCAAAACTAAACCTCCCTTGGTGCAACCTGAGGCCATTTCCTCTCATCCTATCTCTTGTTTCTTGGGAGAAGACACCAATACCCAGCTCTCTACAACTTCCTTTCAGGTAGTTGTGGAGAGCAATAAGGTCTCCCCCCAGTCTTCTCTTCTCCAGACTAAACAGTACCAATTCCATCAGCTTCTGCTCATAAGACACATCCTCCACAGCCCTCACAAGCTTTGTTGCCCGTCTCTGGACCTGCTCCAGCACCTCAGTGTCTCTCTTATACTGTGATGCCTGAAACTGAACACAGTACGCAAGCTGTGGCCTCATGAGTGCCAGGTACAGGGGTATGATCACTTCCCTACTCCTGCTGGACACTCTATGTTTGATGCAGGCCAGGATACTGTTGGCTCGTGTTCAGCCAGCTGTCCACCAGCACCACCAAATCCTTTTCTGCCAGGCAGCTTTCCAGCCACTCTTCCCCAAGCCTGTAGCATTGCATAGGGTTGTTGAGACCAAAGTGCAGAACCCGACACTTGGCCTTGTTAAACCTCATACACTAGACCTCAGCCCATCATCCAGCCTATCTAGATCCCTCTGCAGAGCCTTTCTGCCTCCAAGCAGATCAAGACTACCTCTCAATTTGGTGTCATCAGCACTTACTGAGGGTGCATTTGATCCCCTCACTCAGATCATCGATAAAGGTATTAACCAAGGCTGGCCCCAAAACTGAGCCCTGAGGAACACTGCTTGTGACTGGCAGCCAACTGGATTTGACTATGTTCACCACAACTCTCTGCACTCGGCCACTCAGTCAGTTTTTTAAGCCAGCAAAAAGTACACTTCTCTAAGCCATGAGCTTCTCCACTAGAATGCTGTGGGAGATGGTGTCAAAGGCTTTACTAAAGTCCAGGTAGACTACATTCATGGCCTTTCCCTCATCCACTATCCTATCATAAGCTCACATCTCCTTATTTGAGCATTGTCTTTAACCTATTCTTTCACAGGTTATTTCTCACAACAAATGGGTCCCTTACTTTGGCCCCCATTCATGGGGACCACTCTCCAGTGTTTAAACTTAAGTATGAGCTTTAAATGCCCTACATTGTTTTATTTCATAGCCCAAACACAGAGACATTTTTCTTTTGCTAAGGATGCTCCCACAGTAGTAGAATAATTGTCACAATTTGCAAATATTAAAGAATCTCTCCCAAACTTATGCTTTAATTTGACATTTCATTATACCTATGGAATTTTTTTAAAGATCCAAGAACGAAATATAATGGTTATTTCTGCTTTTTTCTAGATCACTAAGGAGCAAGTTAAGTAAGATTTAAGCTAACAATAGCAGTAAAAATACAAGATTTACACCTCATCGTAACTATATACACTGGTATTTGCCTTTAATGCAGCCCAACAACTTGGAATTCCGTACCTCTAAAAGTGGATACACTATACACCCTAGCTGCAGAACAAAAGCTAACCTTTATATTTAAAAATATCAGCTCTTTGTAAGTTTTTATTTGTTGATATAATTACTTTTGTAATGTGGAAATCAGAATGTTGCTTCTAGTCTTGTGTCTCTTTAGGAGAAGGCAGCAAAGCCATTTAAAGCTTTCATTTTATATAGACTTGATGTAAGAAAATGAATTAGGAAGTCATTTTTGTGTAAAATATGCAGTTCAGTTTGGTATTCTGTGACTGAAATTGTAGCAATTTGAACATGTTTTTCTGATTTATATGCAAATGACTCAAATACACGTTCTAAAGCCTTAACAGTAGTATGTCATTTAAATGTACCCATGAGATATACCACAGTCATTATACTGTCATTACGTAATAGCATTTTATGCAATGTGCATACTAAAAGTTAAGATGACCTTCATTAAAAATCTATTCCTGTTTCTTAATCTGTTTTAGATTGTAAGAAAACAGCTTTTCCATCCTTATTTAAATTTTTGATGTCACATTCCTTCTGTAATGTATTTATTTCCCCTTAAAGCCAGGATCTTGGCAATACTGACATTAAAGATGCACCCAAGCTGGAAAAACTTCAGAATATTTTAGAATTATTTATCTAAATCCACCATATACCTGTGTCCCCAGAGTTCTTTGAAAGCTCCATTTTTTTTTTCTGATTTTTTTTGAAATTATTTTTATCTTCTATGTGGGGAATTTTACTATGCTTTCCTTCCTTCCATATATATCTCTTGCATTTGGTTCACAGGTTATTCAGTTCTACTGAATACTTCTTTCCATTGCAAACCTACAGCACTACACATCACAAATTAATTATTTACGTTGCTGCAATCAGTCTATGGCATAGCTATTCACTGTACTGCCATAAAAGTCAACCTATTGTATCTGTTGTCATTATCTGACAGTATGCTGCCATTGACTTGGGAGAAAAATTTTTGAAGAAATACAATTGTGTGTGAGTGTGTATGCATATGCACATGAACGTGTAGGAGGTTCTTTTGTCCATAAACCAGGGCTTAAAGACAGAGCAATTAAAAAAAAATATTTCAGATAAAATGATAGAATATTCTGTATATCTAAAAACATTCAGTATTTTCCTTGGAGCTACAGCTATTATATAGGATAGATAGTCTGTTGCAAACATAGATGATGTGCAATGCTAGATTTGATCTACTGTCACTTCCAGAGGTTTATTAAAGTACAGTAATTTGTATCAAACAAAGGAAAAACAAAAATATGGTACTATTGATTTTATGTTAATATTCTTACTTTGCAGCAGCCTATTCAAGACTGCAATATTTTTACACACATTTTTTACTTGACCATTTAATTCAAATAATTGTATTAAATTGAATTCATAACTCAGCAAGGGATGGTTCAAGTTATCATAACCAATTAAACAGAGGATATTTAATTTTTTAATCTGTCTTGGACAATAGGTGTTTAGCTGCTTTAAAAGGAGACTGAATCTCTCAGCTTAGCCATCATATTTCTAGGTCAAGGTAATATTGCATTTTGCTGCCTTCACTGATATCTTCTAAATTTAGTTTGTTTAAAGAACCCCACTCAAAATGACACCTGTGTTCCCAAGTTTCAGTTTCCTTGGTTATCTTGACATTATCCTTTTAGTCTCTTCAAAAATCTGGTAACAAAATAAAACATCTCAGTTTCACTTTGGTGTGTCCCCTCTGTAGCCATCAAGCCCTCTACAAAGTGGATATACTGAATTTCTTCTCATTTTGGACAATGGACAAGTCAGAGTGAAGCTGTTCTCTCTTCTTGGGGATATATAAAAAAATCATATCAGCTTAGATTTTAAAATGTAAACTTCCTCAAATAACGTGAATTATTGTGTCTGCTTGCCTAACAAAATCTGCAAAATTTATGTGCTCCTGGCTGATGGCAGACCAGAAACTTGCACTTAAATATTGCTTGAACAAGAGCTGCAGGCCTAATTTTGGGCTCTGAATACTCGCAGACATTTTTAAAGCCTGAGGTGTCTATCTGGAAAAACCAATTTTTAGCTTACAGCTTTGCCGTCACTGTCTTTGGCTGACAGACTTGCTCTTGCTCCAACTTCTCTTCCAGCTGGCTGGGCGCCCACTAGCTCCAATCCAAATCCACTGTGCTCCCAACAGAAATTATGGCATTAGATCAGGCACACTGTCTGCAGGTCAGTGCTGGCATTTGCCCATTTACTGTCCAGGAGGAGCAAGTGCAGGTCAGTCTCCAAAGACCATGCAGATACACCATGAGCTGCAAGAAGTTATAAGCCTCTGAAAAGGAACATACTCCTAGTCTGGAAAAGAAAGAGAAATTTGAGAGAGAAAATTCTAAGGATAACAGTGCTCAGTTTAGACTGAGTGCCTATTGTCTGCCTTTGCTTATGCATGGATGCATGTACACATTTTGCAATGGAACATGAACATTTGAAAGCAGTCCACCCTGTCTCTCTGGAATATGAAACACTTAAATATTGTACTTGTTTTATTGTCAAGCTGTCAGGCATGATGTTTAGAAGTGCCTGCTGCAATCTATACTGTTGCACTTCACTAGTCAAGATGCATCCCTGAGGGTACCACTGAACTGTACTTAAGAAGTGTAATAAATAACAGTGTTTAGTAGATTTCATAACCTCTTTAAAAGCAACACCACAACATCTGTTAAAAAGCTTTCTGGGAATATCTAATACTTACAAGACTATTTGCTATCTTATTATACCTATATTATACCCTCGCAACCCCACTGCTTTTATTTTCAATTAAGTTATAACTGTATAAACCAAGAAAGACAGAAGTGGAATCTAGCCCACAGTATTCATGCAGGACAGACCTTAACCTTCACTCAACACATTGACTAGTGTATTCTGTCATTAGTTACTACTGAATAATTAAAATAAATACTAGAAAATGCATAGTATTTCCTCTCCAAAATGCTAGAGTATCTTTATTAAAATTACACAGGTAATTCTGTTTTATCTGTTAAAGAAAAATGTGCTTTTTTATTTTATAATTGTCATTAAGAAGGGAAAAAAACCCCAACAGCCTAACACAAAAGCATATTAAAATGAAAAAATAAAACCAAATCCAACTTCTGTTCGACAATTGACTGAAATAAAAGGAAGACTTTATGATTATTTTACGATGTGGCATATTTGCTGGAACACAAATGCTGAATGGACATAATGATTATTTGGTAAAATGATTTGATTCCTCCTTCAGTTTCAGGTACAATGTATGACTGTTAGATGGGCTCATGCTCAAAATGGAAACTAATAATAAAATTATGAATTATAAGTATCTGCAACAGTAAAAAGACAATCTAGCTCCAATTTAAACAAAACTAGAGGGCATGTGTGCTCTGTCCTCTCCTTTGTCCATCTGAAGCTCATTAAACTATCTTTTAAGAGATGACTTGTAGTATTACTGATAATAAGGTCGGGGCTCTGACAGTGTGAATAGGTGAGTATATTGTGTGAGATTTATAACAGAGAATTGAAAGTAAAAAAAAAGAAATGGCTCTACAGAATCTGCTTTCACAATTGTTTAGCATAACAACTACATACTACAGTCTACTACTGCCCAGCTAGGTATGAACCAGGTAGTCTGCAAAACTTGAAGCACATAGATACATTAGCTCCACGCTTTATCTACTAATTAGTTTTGTTTTTCAAATGTTTTACAAGTAGAGCTAATTAGTCTCTATTCTTTAACCTCCAAAGTCAGCCAGTATGGTTCTCTGAAGCCCCAGTAGCTGGACCTCCTAGGAAGGAATACATGTTGGGTGACCTTGCCCCACCTATCTGCAGTTTTAAGATAGCTTTAGACCATCAGAAACAATTTATGTTCAGCCTCTACTTACATCCTGCTTTTTTCAATATAGACAGGAACATTAGGTAGTGAAGGTAAACATTTATAAGTTAGAAAATGTTAGTATTATAATAGTCATATCCACCACAGTTCTCCCTTATTGCATGTCTGTTCTGGGCACTGGAATAAAATGACTCATGTAAATAAAACCATGTTAAAATAATGCTGACTCACAAATAATTTTCTAGAAACCCTTCACAGTGTATCAAACTTATGAAACTCCATTGCTGTTTTTTCTAAATTATTTTTTAAGGTCTTTTTGGGAATAGAAATGGGAGTTATGTCAAGAAACTTGTTTGTTTTTTACAATCTGAATTTCTGAAGACATCATTATTTTTTGACTTAGGATCACATATTGGTTTGTACAACAATTTCTTCATTAAAAGTAAGCACACGTGGCCGTGAAAATAGTACTGAATTTAGTGATATCTCTTATAATGGAGCATTTTAGCCAGTGAATTAAATCACGGAGCTAACTGGTGAATTGACACATCATTTCAATTTTAACAATTTATCAAACCCGAGAATTATTTTTGGTTTTCATATTTTCTTCCAATTCATATCCTCTTAATATTTATTAGGTGTTTAGTAGAGGTTGAAATTACAGAGAAAAATGAATACTTACAGCATAATTTCTGGTTTGGTAACATCTCCTTTACTGCCACTATCAGATTATTGCATTACTTGTTTTCGAATACATTCTCTGTCATCTCTTATCTGTTTTAAGATTGTCTCTCATTCAGTGTGACCTTGGATTCGATCAAGTGGCAAAAAAATAAAATAAAGTGAAAAAGCTAGTGGAAGCAGGAGAATAGACAAGGAGAAAAATAAATAAGCAAAACAGTTCTTTCTTTTCTTTTCCCTTTTAAAAAAATTCTGCACTATAATTTATACCATCCATAAATGATCCTCCTGTAATTATTTACATCTCACCACTGATCATTTAAATGATCTATAACCAAGGTCAGTTTTAACATGGAGCAAAACAGTCTAAGGTTTTTAGTCATCAAATGTTTATCTGCCCCTTAAAAAGAAATTGTATGTTGCATGCTGGAAAACAGTTTACATTTTTATACTTCAGGCTGTCCTTGTTTTATTTAACAAAGTGACACTTTACAAGGTTGGAAACAAAAAGAAAACCGGAACATTCAACTTACTCATATTTACTTTAACTTTGGTCTTACTGTAATTACACCTCTGACATTATTTTTAGTGACATTAAAAAGTAATTAAGCTTATTTCTGAGATAGCCGCAACACGATGATGGATAAAGGGCTCATGAGAAAGACAGAAACTGCAGGAACAAAACCACTTAGAAAATGAGACGTAAGGTAAAGAGACTTTTGCATCTGCCCTATAGAAAAGAGATGTCTTAGGTAAGTAGCCTTCCCACATGGCACAAAGGGATGTCAGCTGATGTGTCAGCCTGGGACAGAAGAGAACAAGTGAAATGGCAACTTCCTGAGAAAACACAGAACCTGTCAAGCCTATGAATTCTTGTTCTTTTCAAGGGCTGAGCACCTGGAGTGGGTGGCATGGAGGCCTTCCTTACCCTAAGTATGGGAACCATCATTCTTACCCCGTGCTGGGAGGTAGCAACAACAGCATGTTGTCAATATATCTATTGGACAACTAGAAACAACAGCCATGCATCAGTCATTAGAGTAATTTAGTTGTCTGTGGGATTTACTGTTTTTTGAAAGGCACAGAGAAGATTTATATTCAGTATTAGTACATAGAAATATCTGAAATATATAGTTGGTTTTGTGATAAAAGAAAAGAATGCAAGCACCGTTACAGTGTTACCAAACAACCTCTTTCCTGCTAGTGGAATTATTATTATTATTATTTTTAAATTTAAACCTAGCTATTTAAAAAACGGACTGAAACAGTTTTAGAAGGAGGCAGTAAACTGCTGAAATTGAGCTTTTTTTTCCATTTCTGTATGCCCTTGTAGACACCATAATGCTTCAGTAACCTCAGAAATAAACATTATTTTTCTACTTCACTGCAAAGAAGATTTGAAAAACTCTGACAGGTTAACCAGCACATAAGTGATAAAGCAACAGGTATACAACCAGCTGCTCAAGAGTATAAAATTCGCACATAGCATTTGTAGTTGCATTAGGTACTTTATGCAAATATTTAATTTTACATTACCTACTTTGAAAACCAGAATACAGCTTCATTTTCAGTATCCTGCTTTCTGGCAGTGTTTCATGTTATTACCCTTCAAATCTCAAGGGAATCTACATAGGAAGCATTATATTCTTGACATGTAATTATTGTGCTATAATTAAAAAAATAAGTTGGATCTCTCACTGTTGTAAGAATAATATGGAACAACACTCAGCACTTCCTACTGATAAAGAGATTGCCACTACTGCATTCTGTCACTTCCAGACAGAACAAGTGCTACATTTTAGAAACTGCAGTTATTTGATGCTTTATACCCAAGTTATGAGAACTCAGGGTTTGAAGGTAAGTGATAGAATATTACTATTGTTACATTAACACAATAACTCTGAGAAAATAAACTTCATTGACAAAAATTTTACAACTTTGGACCTGAATTTATGCTCCCTATGAAAAAACACAAAACCTAAAGTTGTTTAACCTATGAATTTGTCTGAGTACACTTGCAGCAATTGCTACATTAAGTTTAGTTCAGCAGGGACGATCAGTGCATAAAGTTTGTTAATACTCAATAAAAAAATGCTTAATACTTGACGTCCATCTGTAAGGAACATGAAATCACACCAGAGCTATATGGAGAAGGGTCAGTTGTACAATACTGCAGGGCCTGTAACAGTGTCTTGTTTAATCTAGTAAAACTCAGAATAAGAGGGGAATTAAAGAAGTAAGCCAGAAGAAATATTCATGGCTAGCCAACAGTATGAGCACAAAAGCAAACGGAAATAAAAATGAATAAAAGACACTGGAAAATTGAAAAGTGAGTTGGTTTATGATGCAGCTATTCAACAGAGATAATAAAAAGACCAACCCAAAATAATGGCATTTTAAACAAGGCTTTTAAGCTAACCTTGATACTCCCGTTAACCTTGATTTTGCATCATCCCTGAGAGGGATGATGAAAAATGGCTACCTGAACACCTAGGAGACTGGATTCTGTCACCAAGCTGTCCTTTCCAGTTTTGTTCCTAAATCTGAACTTCAATTTTGTATTTGCAAATTCATTTGTGAATTTTACATATGGCAAAGGACGGTAACATTTAGCCATAATCTATCTTGATGTAGTAGAA
Source organism: Coracias cyanogaster (assembly GCA_033124195.1). Taxonomy (NCBI): domain Eukaryota; kingdom Metazoa; phylum Chordata; class Aves; order Coraciiformes; family Coraciidae; genus Coracias; species Coracias cyanogaster. Next base: position 769 of record JAVSBS010014888.1, on the reverse strand, counting down.
AGATTCACCTTTTCTGGTTATAAAAATAAATGCTGGCAGATGTTCTCAGATTAAACACCTAGTCCTGAAAAAGTCCTTGATGACTAGTAAAAGCACTCATTTTCAGTCACCTAAGTTATATTGTTGTCTGTCTGTGATACTAGATTGTTTCTGTGGCAACTGCAGCAATGTCTTACTGGGCAGGGGGGAAGTAGTTTACGCATATCCATATGATTTGAATGCAGTATGGTGATAAGCAGCTAGCTGTCTGCATATTTGAACACAGGACGAGCTCTGCTGCAGAAGATAATGGTATGGTTTTTGATCATTCATCATTTACCTGCATGGTGGTGCAATTAAGTTTTAAGTATAATGTAACAGATGCAAATTCAAAGGAAATATATGAACAAAAGTGTCCCATATATCAGTTAAAAACTTGTGCTTCATATAAATAAATATCCCTAAAAATACTTTATGTGATGTAGGTAAACTTTTCATATTTAGAAATAAAAATTAGCTACTCAATTCACTAAGTATATTGATATACCAAAATATAGAAAATACTAATATTTATTTACAAGCTCATTACTGGATATTTTAGCTTTTTTTTTTTTTTTTTAAATCCAATGTACATGAAGACAGCATGTTGCCATTTTTACCCCATACAAGTCTACTTTGTCAAAATCCAGATTATCTAGAGCTGCAGAAAGCTGAATTTCACAGAATCACAGAATCACAGAATCGTTATGGTTGGAAAGGACCTCCAGGGTCATCAAGTCCAACCTTTCTC
>JAVSBS010014885.1:0-20485 GCA_033124195.1 Coracias cyanogaster | reverse complement strand
GAGCATGAAACTGGTCAGAAAATATCATGTAGGAAAAGAAGGTGCTCCAGAAATTCTGATTATTCACTCGTTATTGCAGCCATGAAAATGGGCCACTTTCTGGGCCAGTATGTCAGCAGGCAGCCATGAGAAGCTGCTTGGAAGATCTGTATTCCTTGCTCTGTTAAGAGAGACTCTTCTTCCTTTCTGGGAGAAGCAGCTAATTTTTTTTTCGAATTTGATTAATTCTGTGGGATTTCACAGGGGCCATGTGCCGCTTCACAAGCTCTTGCTGATCTTCCCCTTCCTAATGGCCCCGTAGCTCCAGTGGGGAAATACTGCCTGGTGCTCTGCCAGGAGGAGCCAACTGGGTAGTCTCCTTTTGCAGACCTTACCCCAACGTGTACCACGTGAGGAACAGATCTCACACACAAACTGTCCTAAGCAGTACACAGAGTGACTAGGGACAAGCTCACTCTGTTCCCCTCTTCCTGTCTGCAGGTGATGGCGTTGAGCCCTTGGCTGCTGCTTCTCTGTTACGACCCTGTGGGAACTACTGTCTGAGACCATCGCAGATTTCTGAAGCTGCAGGTTTCACCAGCACTGAATTTCTCACAGATTTCTTGATGCTGAGAATATTGTAAAGACGATCTCTGCATCACTGCTGTAGCATTTTGGATCACTGTTTGTAAGATGCATACCCATGCCAGTAGTTACTCATCTTTATTAACTTGCAGATTAGGTTCCTCAAAGATTTTCTGGTGATGAGTTTCTCAGTATAGGAACGGAAAACTGAATTACAGAGTTGCTTTTTTAGTTAAGTGCTTGGCAAGTATTCTTGTCCATATTACCCTTGTCACCAGAAATCCTCGGACAGCAGTTTGGAAACCTCTGGTCTAGGCTAGGACAATTTAAAAAAAAAACCAAAAAACCAAACATGGCACCGCAGGAGGAGGAACCACAAGGTGGCAATCTCTCTCCGTACTTCTGCTGGCAAAATAAACCTCTGGCAAAAAAATACCGGAGAGTAACTGTGTAAAGCTGCAAAGAGAGTTGGTCACATTTTGTATCTTCCAGAGTCATAGCAACATTCATGGATTTTCTCTTCTGAATGCCTTTCCCTTTAGGATGAAACTCTCAGTCTTGAAGAGGTGGCTGCTTTTTGCTGTTTTTTCCATCCTTTTCCCCAAAGTGGGCAGCAGTCCACTCACTACCAGTGCTGCTTGCGTGCATGCTGGCAGAGCTCCTGTGTGCTTGGAGAGAAAGTTCTCTCCTGCGCTAGAGGCACTGTCTAGTTCAGAGAACTGCTAACCTCACATTATGTTAATGTACAATGTAAACAGTTGCACCAGGATCCTGCTTCATGCATTGAGATGCCTCAATAGGAGCAACACAGCCTGGAAGTTAGGACTAGGCAGTGACCTGTAGGTTGAGTGCGGCAAATGGTCTCCGGGGGACTGCAAAGCCTTAGTGACAATAGCTCCACTTCCACAAAGATGTGGCCAGAGGGTGTAAAAACACAGAAGAGAAATAATGCTCAGTTTGGGGTGGAGCTCCCCTGGTCCTGCAGTATGAAACACCATCTGTTGCGATGAGCTCCATCTCGATCAGGACATAGTTGTGTTCTTGCCAGACATTAGCTTACATGTGCTACATGTAAAAGTAAACTGGTGCGAAAGCTGTGGTCTGATGTGCTTTCAGTAGGATTTGCCCTGCATAAGTGACGACGTGCTAGCCAGCCTCTTGCTGAGAGGATGCACTCCAGAAGTTGCAGGTGTGTGGCTGGAACATGTTCAATGAGTCAAGATAGGAAATATCTTCCAAAGCTCCAAATAAGACAAAACAAACTGAGCTTTAGCACATGCTCAATTGATTGAGTCTTTGGCAAAGTGTGACATGACTTTGCAAGGCTCTCGCTGAGCCCTGTCCTGGCTGTATCCTGCCTGGTGAGTCCTTCAGCAAGCACAGCATAGTTGTCCTTGTTTTCTTCTTATGCTGAAGCCGCCTTCTTTTAGCTGTTCTCCCCTTACGACATTGCTCTTCAGGTAGGAATAATAACCTGCTTCTTGCTCACCAGGACTACTCAGGTTCTGCTTTACAATGTTTGCCACCACTGAGCGCTCTCTGCGGCTTCAGTATTGCAGCCTGCAGCATCCACAACCCCTGCCAGCAGTGACATCTCTGATCACAGCTGTCCTCTTCCAGCTCTGTGCAGGTCCAGGCAGGACCTGGAGGAGGAGGGAAGTGTGGACAGGGGAGTTTTGTAAGGTCCCTTCACATCACCTTGACTTCAAGGTCTGAAGTCATAGTCCCAGGTCCTGCAGGTTGCAATTCACTTCCTTCCTGGTTGATGGGAGCCCAGGGGGTCTGCTGTCCACTGGTCCTCTAGAAAAGGGCTGGGAGCCACCAGGGGACTGCTAGTGGGGATAGAAATGTTAGCAATCCAAATCATGATGGGAAACAGAAGGAGTAAAGAAAAGCTGGAGGGCTTTCTTTCCCCCTCCCCAAAAAGTGGGAAGAAATCTAGCGAGCACAAGGCTGGCTTCTCCTGGAACACGTGCACTACGTGATTGTCACTAATGCTCAGTAGCCAGCTGAGAGAAGATACTTTCCCCAAGTAAGTGAAACAAACACTGAGATGTGGGATATATGATAACTTATGATGCAGAAGGAATAAGACCCCAGGCAAGGGAGCTCCAAACAGTGCACTGTGTCTTTTTTTTTTTGTTTTTCCATCTCTGAGTCTGTGGTGTTCAGTTAACTCATTTTCTCTATCCTGGCCGTGGTTGCTGCAAGTTTGCAAAGCTTTACCCAGCCCTCTGGATGATGACGTGTTAAGAGCTTAGTTTGTGATAACCAATTTTCTCCTGAAATTATACCGAAAGTCTGCTGTTTTGATTTAAATTGTTTTGCAGGCATTTTGGTTAATAACAAAAGACAGTCCACTCCAAGAGAATCTAACTTGAGGAAGCCATGAAATTTAATTCATTTCTGCAACTTAAATATATAATCAGTGACATATGGTAATACTAAATACAGGGGGAAATGTCATTGTTTAAGTCAAATTTCTGCATTCAGTCAAAACCCAATAGTTGTAACATCAAACTGTAGTTTCCATTGTACAGGAAATAAAGCATCATTTTTTCAAAGAAAATAGACATGCAATTGCATGCCTATTACATTGCTTATATAGCTTTATTTTTAGCTCTCTCCATGTTGCTGTTACTAAAGGGCTAACAGAAGAAAAACTGCAGAGGAAGAAGAAACAAGGCAACACCCAGATCATGGTAGAAAGGACAAAGGAGATGCCTGCGCTATGAATACATGCTCTTTCCCTGCACTTGTTTCTGGGTGATAAGCTACTGTGCCTAGACTAAGGACCCTGCGCCTTCTCCATCACTTTGTGGACATGCCAGCACTGAAGCAGTGCTGAGGTGAGGTTGTGTTGCTGCAAGGGCTGTGGATATGCTTCTCTTGGAGTTCTTTGTCATCATGCAACATTTTTCTCCTGCTCCGTTGCTCCCAAGACAGGGGAAGGAACTATTTGCTTGTACATTGTCAGTAGGAGGGGTAGGGTTTATATGGTATTTGTGTGAAGCTGCAGGCATACCGTGTCTTTGTGTGGTTTCAACCTTACCGGTGATCCTTGCGGACTTTTTTCTCTCCATCACTATCTTTAAAGAGCAGCAACTCAAGAACTTTGCTGTTGCCATTGGAATTTATGCAAAAAGATGACTGCTTTTACTGGATTTATTTGAGAGCTTTCACTGGCAAATGGAAGCAGAGTATTGGTTTAAGGTCTATCCAGCATCAGCCCGTCTCCTCCCTCCGTTAGTACCGCTCAGTGATGTACTGCTGGCCTTTCCCCCTCGTTTGGTGGTGCTTCCTTTTGATTGTCCTCATCTCCTGGGTTCATTCTGGATATTCACTGCTTCCACACCACTGGCATTTCACTTTGTTTCTCTCTTTCATCTACTTGTCTCATTTTCAGGCATGACCCATAGTTCTCAGTGGTTCCTCCTCTTGCTCTAAGCTATGAGTTTCACAAGTTGCTCCTGATTTTTGTATGCAAACCAACAGGTTGCAGCTTTGACATAGCTCATTTCTCCTGTCTTTGTTTATAGCAGGGCTATGCTCAGTTGTCCTGATAAAGCTAGTAACAGAGATGCCATAATCAAACAGATAACAGAGGACAGAGGTTTAGAAATTTATCATTACCTGAAAGATTCAAATTTTTTCTGTCTCTCTCACCCCAGCAGCATCTCTGACTTGAGAACATTTTGGCTGCTGTTTCTTCCCCTGAGCTCCATCTCCTCATTGGTTTCTGCACACAGCCCCTTCCTCTTTTTCATAATTGACTCGTTTGCTCCTCCAGCCTTGCACTTCATCCATCTTCCTACTTCCCCTCTCTGATCTACTCCTCATGTCTGCTTCCTTCATTTTTGCTGCTGGAATGTGAAGCATCTCTCCAGAAAAAGAGAAGGTCTCAGTGAACTTTTACCATCCCCCCTGTATTCCCTCTTCCTTCACCTCTATCATCTCCTCCCAGATGGTGGGACAAATACTTGCTCTCATTCATTCTCAGGCTTGTAAAATTGGCATTCGCTTCCCTTTCCTTTTCACGTGATGATGTGAAACAAGGATAATTCTACACTTTTCTCTGCTCCTCAGGACTGGGCTCAGTTTGAGGAAAATGTTTCTTGAGGCTATTGTGGTCTTTGGAGTGCTGCAGAGCTTTGGGTCTCACTGTTGTGTTTTTCCTCTGTATCCCTTTGACTATGACAAATTGCTGCCACATTTGCTTCTACTCAAGATGCAAAAGACAAAAGCTAAATCAGACATGGTTATTGATGAGTACACAGAAGTTCATGGATCCAAAGGGTGTTCTCTGTCAAAGGGCCCTGTTATATGCAGAGGCATTCTCAGTCATTACGTGGGGCTTTTTCTGCTAGCTGATGAGGCACTGGGCAAAGGGGATTTCTGTCTGCCTGGATGGCATCTGGTTTAAGCAGCCTCCAGAGCAGTTCCCATATCCCTGTGGAAATCGTGCATCTCAGTTTTTAAAGATTCTCAAAACACCTGTTGGGAGATGGACACTTTGGAGCTCAGTAGTTCTCTCCATAGACAAACTGGCAGGACTAGGGTACCCTGGGCTTGCTGCAGTATTTTTGAGACCACGCATCAAATTAGGCAGATTAAAGAAAATATAAATGCAGTTTATTCTAGCAGAGGACATGGTATCTAACTGCTCACAGAACTGGAAATTAAGTTACAAAAAACCCCCAACTTATCAGCAGCTGCCTAAAACTCAACTTCATCCTCCTAGTTTCTCATGTGTCTTCTCATGATGTGCCAGCTAGGAAAGCCCATGCTCACAGCCTTTATGGGACCAGTGCCTTCTTTTTATCCCTGTCCTCCTTTTAAATAGGTTTCTTAATTAGGCAGCTAGTGAGTACAAATTGTCTCTAAAATAAAAGCCTGGCACCACCATGCTCTATTTTCCTATGGCTATTTGGAAATACCAGTTTGTGTTCCTTTCATGCTGGCAAAAATGCAAAGCATTACCAACTGTGCTTTTCCTGACCAAGCAGTTGGTTTTGATCGATGCCTTGCTTTTTGCATGTATGGAGGAAGGAAGCGCTCTCAGTGGGCTTGCTTTCCTCCTGCTGTCACTGAGCTCCCTGGCCAGCCAGTCCTTCTAGCCCAGACAGATGTATTTGCTCGTTAGAGAACTTCCCAGGTCACCTACATTAAAGAGCAATGCACGGGTACTGTATTAAATCAAGCAACTGTTCTCTGCCTGCTTGTTCAGGTTAGGCATGATACATAAATGTGCTAGAAAATGGTTTCAGCAGTGGAGTTCAGACTGTGCAACCCCCACTTTGAGCCATTGGCAGTTTTAGGAGGCTGCATTCCAGACATTAAGGCTCTTGTGGTGAAAGTGATGGACACTGCAGTGCAGAAAGAGCAAAAACCTCAATAAAAAGAATCTGTCATGTAATTGTGTGCTGTTATGACCACGGCTTTACCACATTCACTGGTCTTACTCTTCTTCTCAGAAATTGTCATGCCATGGTACAGGGATCAGAGTCTGAAAAGAAAGTATATTTTGGTAAAGTATCTATGGATAACGCTTTTACTTTTCACTTGCTGAATTTTCTCGTTGCTGGCTTCTTTTAGAGCATCCATAACTCAGGTTTACTTGACAGCATTACAGAAACAGACATGGTTGATATCTTGGGAATCAAAGACATGATGATTTTTTTTTAAAAAAAGGCCGTCTAGCCTGTTTTATCCTTCTCAGCCTAATGGAGGTTTGTTTGGTACAGCACATCCTCTGATGATAATAACTTTCATTATTTATGAGCAGAAGTTTATTTTCTAGTGAACTAAAAATGTTCCTCCTAAGGAGATTTTCCCTGTTTTGTTTTGGGCCAGTTCGTCCAGCCTGAGATCTCTGTTTAAATTTCCATTGTGCTTTTTCTTCTCTCTCTCCTTTTTTTTTTTTTTTTTTTTTTTTTTTAAATCAGCCCTGCAATCCAAAGAGGTTTCCTCTACTGAAACCCTTCAGCAACTACTCAGACCGTTTACAACAAGCAGGCGGGTAGCTCTACAAAAAGTGAGGGAAAAATCAAAGTAACTACCTATAATAACGAAGCTAAATGCAGATTAAATGTTTGTGAACTGCGACTGACGGAAAGAGTGCCAAACATTTTGCAAATATACACAAAAAGACAGGCCTCTGCTCTAATCGGCTTATAAATTAAAAGGAAAGTACATTGGCAAGAGCAGAAGAGATGATATGACATGCTTTAAATAGTTTATAGGGAGCTGGAGGATTGTTGTTTATTTGGTGATGTTGGGAAAATATTTAATGTGCTTTGGTTAAACTCTTTATAGAAATGCTTCTCCTCCCCCGGTTTTCTTTTCCAATGACTGTTTTGGAGATTAAAACCAGCAAGTTTAGAGTAGATGGAAAATGGAGAAACCTATTTCCAAATCGACAAAACCGCGAGTAAATCTTTATAGATACTTTTTATGTGAGTCAGGCTTTCTAAAGTAATTATCGTAATATAAGAAAGGACCGGCGCTCCACCGCCCCTGCGGAAGGCGAGCCAGGGTCGCAGCTGGTGTAAATTGAGATAGCTCCTATCTGGTATGCATTGCTGGGCAGGAGGTGTGCCGGGCCCCCCCTCCCTCGCCGGTTCCCGGGCCTTCCTCGAGCTGCGCCGGGCGGCAGCGGCAGGTCCCGGAGCCCAGGCGGCGGCTCCCGGGACTCCAGCACCTCCGCTGCTGCCCCAGCGCTCGCAGGTAACCAAAGCTTTTTAGCCTTTAAAGGGCTTCTATAGGAAACCTACAATTTATATAAAACAAACAAACAAAAAACCAAACAGCAACAACAACAAAAAACAAACCGGTTTATTTTTAGCTTCGACTTGCCATTGCTGCAGCCAGATGCAAAGTGGGGTGCAGTTGCTTTCTCGAGGCCACGGGCTCGGGGCAGGCTCCAGGTGTTGGTCTGGAAAGCTGAGACAGGTAAGTGAATACTTCCTTTAGCACCGTCTTCCCAGAATCTGGAAGCTGACCTTAGCAGCTGGGAGGCTTTTTGCTCTTTTTCCTGCTGCTTTACGTTGTTGGTGATATCTCCGCAGATAAGTGAGTTCACTGCATCCGGAGTTTGCATTCAAAGCAGAGACTAGTTGTGAGGAACGTTGCAGAATAAACACATTTCTCTTCCAAAGTAGTTTGTTTGTAAGGATAATAATAAAAACGATAAATAAGGTTAAACGGGATAATTTGTTTTCTTTCTTGTCTTTTACTACATAACGCACTGGAGTTTCGGTTTAAAATAGAGCCACCCTTAGCAGGAGGGGCGATACAAAATTTCGGCCTGCAACCGCAACACTGATCTGAGCAACAAATGCCCCTGGAGCCTTGCTGACATCCTCTGATAATGCAGGGGGGGGGAAAAAATTTCTAAAATAACGAGAAGTTTCAGAAACTCGTATCTCTCTTTCGGAGGTGACCAAAAAAAAAAAAAAGAGCAGTTTCTGAAGCGAAGGTTTCAGGTCCTGGGTCAGTTCTAAGCCCTATTGCAAACTTCGGCTGAAGTGTTTGTAGCCGAACACAAATTTCCAGCCTTAAATTGCCTTCTTCCTGTCCCGGGATGCCAGGGCTTCGCACAGCTGGAATCGCACAGCCCTTTCCCCCGGATCCGCTTGCCGCTGCGCCCAAAGCCCCGCTGCCCCGGGCACCCCTTTCCTGCTTTGTGGCAGCCTCTTCGGAGGCACTTTCTGAGCCCTGCTCCCCTTTCCGCCTTACAGGGATGATTTCACAGTAAAGCCTGGTTTGTACGTGCCCCGCTCACCCCCAGCAGAGCCAGAGGGACGTTTCATCTCCCCCTCCCCTCGTTCCCGTGCGGTGCACAGCGACTCCGTGCCCCGCTACCCCTGCCCCGGTAACCTGGGGCCGGCAGCGGGTCAGGAGCGGCCGCCCTCAAGCCTATGGGCTTGGAGCGTTTCGTGGGGCACAGAAACGAGAGATTGCCACAGGAGACGGCGCTGCCCGCCCGTCTTCCCCGGGACCCAGGCCCGAGTGCGTCCACTTCGTGCGGGGCTCCACCGAGTTCACCGAGCTCCAGGACCTGCCGTCGTGGGAGGCACCAGGTCCGCTCCCTCGGCCTCCCGGGCCCCGTCTGGGGCGGACAAGGCGCGCAAGTGGCTCCGCACGGGCACTGGGAAGGGCAGGAGGAGGTTCCCACCGCGGAGAGCCCTGCCGGGACAGCGGGCTGCCCGGGACGGCCGCCCTACAGCGCTCGCCCCTCGTACCGGACCCCGGCCGGGCTCCCCGAGGGCGGTGGGCCGGTGTCCGACGCCCGGCCGCCTTTCCCGTGCCGCTCGGCGCCTGGCGCGACTTGTGCTTCTACTGCGGAGTCCCGCCGCCCCCCAGAGCCCCGGCGCCGGTGCGGGTGGTGTCCGCAGGTGGGTGCCGGCTCCCCCGCCGCGCCAGGTCCCTCACCAGCAGATGGAGCTGCGGGCGCCCAGCCCCGGGGCTGCGGGGCCCCGACGGAGCGCAGCGGGCCCGGCTCAGCCCAGGCGCTGTCAGCCCTCCGTCGCCGGGCTGGCAGCGGCGGAGGGCCCAAGTAGGGCACGTTACGTATCCCGGGGCTCGCCGGGCGTGATTGCCCGGGAACCGGCTGCTGGCTGGGGAGGATGCCCGGTTCGAGCGGACACTCCCTGAAGCGGGCTTTCACTCCCGGCACGACCGGCAGCTGCCACCGATCCCAGGGCCGGTGCCACCAGCACCGTAACCGCGTCCGCTGCCGCCTCTGCAGCTCGCCGAGCCTGGGCCGTCCTGCCCCGCGCCAGCCCTCAGGCAGCGGCCGCGGGCCAGCCCCGGCACGGTCGTGCCATCGTCGTTCCATGGAAGCACGCTGTCCATCGCGCCCCTGAGGCGGGGGTCCCGCACTGACGGTTTCCCTACCGGGCGCTGCCGCCGCAGCCGTTCTCCTCCCCTCTCCCCGTTACGGGTCGGACTCGGCTGGGCCCCGAGGCCGGCGGGGAGGGCAGCTGGCGGCCCGGATTCCCCGTGCCCCGGGTCCCCGCGGTGCCCGTCGGTGGCTCCAGGCGGGGCGAGCTGAGCATTCGGCGCCGGGGCCCCGGCTGCCGGCGGCCCCCAGCCCCGCTGCGCCCGTCGGATGCCTCGAAGCCGTCAGTGCTCGGCCCCGGAGGCCTCGGTCAGCACTGCGGGTCCCGGCTCGGCTCGGAGCGAGCTCTCCACGCCGGTAGGGCTTTTTTTTCGGGGTGATCATCTCCCCTTCCCCCGAAACAGGGCCGCCCCCGCTGCCTTACCGCCTCGGCCGTTCCTGCAGCCGATGACAAGCTAGGGCCGTGCCGGGCGGCTGCCGCGCTCCGGCCTCAGTCCCCAGCTCTCCGGTGTCTCGGTTTTGCGCGGTGCGGGAGCCCCCGCGGCGGAGAGCGGCCGCCGGTGGGCGGCGGAGCCGGTGCAAAGCGAAAGCTCGGTGCTGGCGGGGCTGAGGCGGGCCGGCGGGCCCTGCGCCGAGGGGGTTAAAACAGGAGCCTCCCCCTTACCTTCAAAAAGTTAAAAATGTCTGGAGCCTGCATCTCTTAAAGGGGCGGTGCTGGCTGCAAGGAGTCTTGGCACCGGCTGCGAGAAAGGCTGGTCAGGGGCGTGAGTTCCCCTCCATCAGCACCAAAACATTACAAAAAAAGGCAGAGCGCCCCACACTTTAGATAAGGACAATTAGCCACCAGCGAGCCCCTGCAGACAGCGAGTTAATTAGGGGTTTCCTGCTCTCCGGCATGCCCTGTCCCAGCTCCTGCCCCCCCGGGCTCTTAGCCCTGATGGCACCTGGGCTGGCTCTCCTGGCCACCTTCTCGCTGCCCTCCCAGGCCGGGGACAGGAGAGCGCTGCCAGTGGAGAAACCTCCAGGTGTGAAAGGAAGAACTCTCATTCTCCTTGATGTCAACACCAAGAGCCCTGTCAGGATAATCAGTGAGAATTTCCTCTCCCTGCAGCTGGACCCCTCCATCATTCATGATGGCTGGCTCGATTTCTTAAGGTAAGGCAGGAGCCCCCCGGCGCCCACCCCACGCCGCCCGCGGGGCGGCCCCGCCGCCCGGCCCCGCCGGGCTCCGCGCTGCTGGCGGCGCTTGTTGTGACGGAGGGAGCGAGGCCATGGTTTCCATTAAGATGCACATGTTTGCAATGGAGAAAAGCATTTCGGAGACTTATCAGTTATGACTGCAAAAATGTCGTGCTCCCCTCGCTCCAACAACCGCTCCTCTGCAGAAAGCACAACACGGGGCCGAGGCAGCACAGGGAGAAAAAAAAAAAAAAAAAAAGCCAAAACCCAGCAGCAGGAACGGGGCCATCTGCCTAGCCGAGCTGAGCCTTCCCCAGGTGCCGACGGGCGGAGAGCGGGGTGTCGGCCAGGTCTCCCCGGACTTCCAGCCCCGCGGGGGGCAGAGCCCGGCTGCAGCTGCGCTGGGCTTCACCGGCGGTGCGGAGCGGCCGTGGCCTGGAGGCGCTGGGAAGGCCAGAAAGCCCCATCCCTGCTGGGTAAGTCGGGGAGGGAGAGCGGGTCTCCTCCGCACGCCCGATCCGAGGGTCCCTTCGGCTGCCGCCTCCAGGGAAGGAGCGGGGCGGGAAGGCGCGGGCGAAGCCGAGCCGGCTCCCGCTTTCCCCCCCTCCCCGCCCCGCTCCGCTCCCCGGCGGCTCGGGCGCGGTCGGGCTGTGCGAGGCGCGGAGCGCTTCTGCCGCCCGGACGCCGCTGCACTTGTCCGGGGGGCGCCGGGGGTGGGGAAGGGGAGAACCGGGTAGCACCGGCCACCGCCGGCGGGCGGGGAGGCTCCCCGCTCCCGGGCCGCGCCGCTTGGCCGACGCAGAGCCCCCGCAGCCGGGCTCCGCTGCGGTGGTACCCGCGTCGGGCGGGGCAGTAGGGCCCGGGAGGGCAACGGCGGGACGCCGAGCCCCGCGGCTGCCGGCCGTAGCCGGTATCGCGGCGGGGAGGCCCCGGCCCGCGGCGCCCTCAGCCCGCTCTCTGCTCTCCCCAGCTCCCGGCGGCTGGTGACCCTGGCGCGGGGCCTGGCCCCCGCCTTTCTGCGCTTCGCGGGCAAGAGGACGGACTTTCTGCAGTTCCACAACGTGAAGAACCCAGCCAAAAGCCGTGGCGGGCCCGGCCCCGACTACTACCTCAAGAACTACGAGGACGGTGAGCTCCGGGGCTGAGGCGGGGGCCGGGCGCGGCAGCGGGGGAGCTGCGAGCACCGGGCGGTCCTGCTCCGCCCGTCCCGCCGTCCTGGAGCCCAAGCCGGGCCGTGCCGTGCTGCCGCCGGGCACCGAGCAGGGCAGCCTCCCCCGTACCTTCTCCTTCCCGAGATGGGGGGAGCTCGGCGGAGGCCGCCCGCCCGTTCCCGGTGGATCCGGCGGGTGCCGGCCCGCGGGAACAAAAGACTGGCAGTAGGGAGCGGGGCTTTTTTTTTATCCCCGCCGCTTACTCCGGCTCCCTTCGCTCCCAAGCCCCGAGCGGGCAGCGCCGGCCGCAGAGGCGGCTTTGCCCCGGCTCCCGGCGGGGACCAGGCACCGCAGCCCCGGGATGTCTGTGCATCCCCCCCCGCCGCGGCTCTCGGGGAGCCCTGCCGGTCCCCAGGGACCCCGGCGTCGCTCCGCTCCTGGCCGGACTTGGTCGGAGATGAGCTGCTCGGTCCTCGGCTGTCGGTGCCCGGCCGGGGCTGCTCCGCCTTGGACCGCTCTGCCATCGTCGGTCTTTTCATGAAAAGTCAGCGCCGGGGCCACGGCTTTCCGCCGCTCCCCGCTTCTCCGCCACTCTGCCCTCCTCCCCGGCCGTCCGCAGCTACACAAAACCTTTTCACCTTTTGCGGCCCTTAATTCACACAAAGAAAATTCGTAGAAAAGTCAGGGCCAAGTCTCCGTCCTACGGCATTTATTTTAAGAAGCAGAATACCATGTCCACATGGAAGAATTTACTGATTTTTTGCTCTTTCTTTTTTCTTAAAAAAAAAACCCAACAACCCTTTTTCTTTTCTTATTCAATGACTTACAAGAACTAGTTGAAGATATTTCTATAAGTAATTTTGAAGGCCAGTTAATGCCAGACAGATCCCAGTGGGCAGGTCTCTGGAACAGAGGAAGTTTTACAGAGATCTAGTCAGCAGCACAGTGCTGAATGGAAAAAGCAGATGCATTTGCCAGTTTTCTGATGGCCCTCGCTCCCACTGTTCCCCCACATAACGTCTAATCTCACCGAGATGAATGTCCCTCTATTCCCACACGCAAGCAGGTGGGTAAGTTTGCATGGTCTGTCTTTTGCTTGATCTCCTAGCCACAGCAATCCCAATGTTATTCCTTAGTTTTCTTCTCCTTGTAACAAATCAAAGGGTTTGTTGTAAGCTTTGCCTACTGAGATGTACTTCAGGAGAAAATGCTGACCAAGCCTGCCCCAGCGACCTTGAACAGAAGAAACAAAGCGTAGTGCATAAAATTGTGGATGGGACTCATACAAATATTTGTAGGAATAAATTTTCCGATTTCCAATATTTCTACAACTTGAAGGAGAGAACTTATTAAATGTCCTCTCAACAGCTTTCATGTTAGGGAAGGACCAAAAGCTTTTGTTGTTGGTTTGGGTTTTTTGTTTCAGTTTTCCTTATGGCAATAAAGTAGAAATGTAGCAGCCCTTCAAAGTGAAGCTTCTCGTAGAAGTTGTAACCACAGGTCTTAACTTTTCATCACTTAAATATGGAACAGAACCATTGCAAATATGGGTGAGGGAAGGAGGAGACACATGTGGTGTGTATCAAGCATCGGTGTAAACCAGAAAGGTGTGGTAAAAGGGATTTCCTGCCTGGAAGCAAAGTTTTTGTGTTTGTTCTGAAGATCTGAATGCAAACTCCAGGGCCAGAGTTGCTAGTAGCTCACATCTTTTTCTGCTGAGGCTGCACTGAGCACTTCCCTAGAGGGATCCCATTCTCCAAAATGAAATCCTGATGCCACTGCAACGCTCTGCCCCGCTGTACTGAATCTGAGTAGCCATCTTCTCCTTTTGGAGCCTTGGTCTGGTTTTTGTTCCCTCATCTGTGGCTTGCCTGCGACCTGCGTGAGATCAGGGTGTGAATAAATGTGCAAGCAGATGCCCTTGCTGCAAAGAACTTACAGCCTGAGCAGACTACAGGAAAAAGACGGCAATCAGTACCTGAGCATTGGGAAGCCAGCAGGCATCCCACTCGGTACCTTTTCTCCTCCCTAAGTTATCTGGGGGGGTTGATGTTTTCCGTGTCTATGGGCTTTTGGATGTCCAGCTTCTATTTTCTGACATTTCTTGTCTAAGCTCTAGTGGCACAGGAGTGGGAAAGAAGCTGGGGGGCTCAACTATTTTAAAAAGTCAGAAAATAATTAAAAGAGAAATCAATGAATTCCTAAGACTTATGCATCACCTTAGTGATTTCTAGTGACATGACAAGTGTTAGCTTGGCTGTTTTCTGCTTGGAGTGTTTGTCTTTTTGCCTGTTCACCCCATGGGTGCATGTGTACTCCAGGCCTGTGACCCCAGTGCCTGGGCTCTCTTTTCAGCCCCACAGGTGTTCCCATGCCTCACGATCTGGTGTGGCTTGCATGTAGATGGAGAGGGAAGGACACATCTTACGTTCCTCTCAGCTGCAGAAACTCAATAGGGTGCAGGACTGAGAGATGAGGGGTGTGTGCACAAGACTGCTCAGAGACTGCAGTTACTAGTGACTCTGAGTGATGTTCACATCACGGGCAGCTGCACTCCTCTGTGTGTTCACAGGCTGCCCCGATATGGCCATCTCAGGCCTTCAGATGGACAGCAGCAGCAACAGGACTATTTTGCAGCATCCTTCATGGATCCTCTGCCTTGTGACCATGCTTGCTTGGAGTTTGAATGATTCTCTGTGCAGGGATCTTTGCGCTGTAAAATCCCCCTCTGCCGCCCCATTATCTTCTGGATCAGGTATTCCTCACTGCTGCCTTTGATGGTCTGTTCTATCTCTGGAGCACTCCACCTTCCAGACAATTACGCTTCCTCTTTCCCCTCCATTTAAAATTATATTTATTTCCCTTTCAAACTGTTAAGGCCATGCATACCTCCACCTTCTGAAAACTGCCTTTATCTAGACTGCCCTTGGGTTCACCAGCCCATCTTTTTCCTCTCCTTTCTTCCACAGAGAGTGTAGTTGCTCTCTGAGGGTTATAGTAATTGCTTTAGACTTCTGTCTAAAATTTTCTTAGTTTTCCCTAAATAAGGTGTTTCCTTTAGGCTTCAGAGTCATTCTTTTCTTGTACAAATTCTTCCTGGAAGCACAGACCTGGAAGTATTGTGACATCTTTCCTTTGTAACTCCAAACAGCCTCACCCCAGTCCAGACTAGTCATGTTTGGGCAGTAAAGGTAACAAAGTGGTGATTGATCTGTGGTGGCAGCCTGAGATGCCCTGGAAGAGGGTGCATGTGGCAACTTGTTTCAGCACTGCATATAAAGCTGGCACAGCAATTTCATCACCTGGTGGCAGATTTGTCTGTACCTGACAGAGCAACTTGTAAAAGTGTTTGCCTCTGATGAACAGTTTCGGTGAGCCATAAGGCGTGCAGTCTCTGTTGGTGGTAGCACGGCTATATGCACCCCCTGAACTTTGTTAAGTACTAGGAGGTTATCTTACTGATCTGTTATATTAACGCCCCTGTCTGTAGTGTGCACCAGGTGGTTGCCACCCTGTGCAGCCCCTACTTTGCGTGGTCAGTCCTGGAGTCTACCCGGTTTGGATATGGCATTGGCCAGCCTGAGGTCTGTTAGAAACAAAACCAGTTTCACGTGTGTCAAGCTCTGTGGTACCAGGAGGTGGGGCTGTGCCAGAGACTTTTTGACATTTGATGATCAAGAGGTGTAACATTTTTAGCCTGAGAGAATTTTCTCTCCCTTAAATGGTGTCTCTTTTTATGTGCCTTTCTGAGTTTGTTTTTCTTTGCCAGCTCTGCTCAGAATTGTGCTTTGTTATCTGGAGATGGGTTTCTCTCCTGCCATAGGCACATATCTGATCCCTGGGTGGGTAACAAGATGTAAGGTCTCAGTCTGTGTAGTAAGTCTACTTCTCCTTTTGCTGCTGAATTGTCTACCAAGCAATCTGTTTGGCCTGTCCTTTCAACTGCTTCACATGTGCCAAGGACCAATTATGTCTGAGGAATGGGACAATTAGAAACGTTGGTCTCCAGGAAAACAGGCTTGAGCAGCTCCTTTTTGGAGCAAAACCACAGGGCTACCTGTTTGCTCAGGCTATAGCTGCTGGTACAAAACCTCTTCTGAAGTTGGGTTTGCTAAAAACTGACTTGCATGCTGCCCTGGAGCTTGGTGTTGGAGTGTTATGTGTGGTGTGGAGAGCTGGTGTTGGTTCAGCAGGGGATGTTGCAAGTGCTGTCTCGGTGCCTGAACGTAGCACCCATTTTGGAAGCTCCCTGCTGGTGCTACAGCACGAGTTTGATGGGCTAATGTGGAACCTGCTCATCTGCAGGATGGTTCTCAACTGCCTCTCACCTTGAAGCCATGCAGACCACATTTGGATAAACCTGTGGTGGCATAAACATTGCTTAGTGTTTCCCTCTGTACATATGTACTGTGAAGGAAAACTCAAGGGAAAAAGAGAAGTTACTCATAGCTGGAGTTCTTCAAGATGTGTCGGCCCAAGTGCATGGCTTCTTCATCCTGTCCCTCAGGCTTTGTGTAGCCTTTTGGGATTGTGTGGCTTGGAAGAAACAAAAAGACATTTACCACACACAGCCACTATGACCCTGTGTGGGTCATGGGAGGGAGAAGGAAAGGGGAGCACATATGCATGCTGTAGGTAGTGCGTCAGAAAAGTTTCTGAGCTGAAGTGCATATGGACAACACATTTCATAAATACTCACTTAATTGCTGGTAAGTTATGTCCTTCTATTTTATCTCCTTTTTTGGAGAGGATACTGGGCATCTGGCAAAATGGCCAGTTACCACAAAAAAATGGAAAGAGACATATTTCTTACGCCTTCCATACTAGTCAGGAGATTTGGCCATATAGTGTGGGAAACTTATTTTGCTGCGTAATCCTGGCATATGTTTTCTGGGTGTCCTTTCAGTCTGGGATCCATTCTTTCAGACGCCTTCAGGTACCTGGCCCTGCATTGGAACCTCAAGATTTGTGCAGCAGTGGGATGCTCAGTCTGTATTGCATGGGAGGCTTCTAGGATGATGTGCTTTTAGAGTATGTGTGAGAGTCTTAGGTATCAAGTGGAAAGGAAGATAGTAAACTGCTAAATGACTTAAGAATTCCTTTATATGTGTGTGCGGTTGCACAGGGGCTGACCTCATCCAGAGCGGCTGTTCCCACCCTTCTGCCCTTTCTGGCACGTTCCTGCCCTCTCCTATGCCCGAAGCCTGAGTTTATGTAGTGGAACTCATCTGGCCAAAACCTGATGGTGGAGAGGTGATGGCACTTCAGCTCATTCAGCCGCCTAATGGTGTGTGACCATGGACTCATAGAGGCCAGTGCTGGGAAAGGAAAGCCTACACTGAAAGGTGGGACTGCAGCAGCCTCAGCCTTGATCAGATTAAATCCTACAAAACTACATCCTGAAGGTGGCGAAGCTCATCTCTTGGTTCTCTGTCACTGAAGGGTTGGTCCACATGCCTGCTTTTTGCTCTGCTTAGTATCCTTCTGCTGCTTTCCTTGTGTTGGCTCTGGCACATTTCTGATCCTCTGCTAAGCCGGCAGAAAACTAGTTCAGGGAAAAAAAGGCCAGCTGTTTTACTGTGAATTTAGTGAGCAGGATCACAAGGGCCATCATGGGGTATGAGAACATCAGAGCCAGTGCAAGGGAGGATTTTTGCCATGTGACTGGGACAGCCCCTTTGTCTCTTCAAGCTCATAAAACATTGCAGCAGGTGTTTCTGAATGAAGAACCTTCCTGTTGTCCCAGTAAAAATGAACAAACAAGTTTTCCTTTATTCAAGGAATCACCTTCTGTTTCTGATCACTCAGAACCCCTTTTTGTCTGCCTGAGCATCCCTCGAGGGTTTAGACATCTGACTTTCAGAGCTCACAGAGGAAGCAGTTGTTTTTTTCACCCTCTGAGTGTTTAAAACACCGTTCCTTTGGGCAGGCTGTAGCATTTCAGACGTTGCAAGCACTCGGTCCCCGAGACAGGTAGACCCTCTGATGTCCTTTGGTCTTCTGGGATTTGGCAGACCCAGGGCTGCTCCATGCCTTGGCCTGAGCTCCAAGGCAGCCTCCTGCTCTCTAGTTCCCATGGACCATGACTGCAGGGCAGGAGCTGCAACCTGCTCTGCCTGGCAGGGATTTCTGGGTAAGGAGCACCAATGCTTAGATGTTTCCTCAGAAATTTAAAAAAAAAAAAAAAAAGGCTGTAGGCTGTAGAAACCACCTTACAGAAGGTAAGGCAGATACTGCCTATGCAGAAGATACTTCTAAAGACTGCCTGTTTATCTCAGTCTTTTCTTTTTAAATTTCAAACTGTTTTGTTAGAATCATGCATGAAAATTGCTCTAACAACTGCAGAAGATGGCACAATCAAACAATTAGATCCTGATTTGTTAGCTATTTGCTGGAATATATGGGTGAGATTAAAGATTTCTATGGCTGTATGTTTGATTGTTTATAATAAGCATCCTGAGTTCTCTAAAAACATTACATATTTTTGCTAGTTCCACACTTCTTTCTGTGCTACTCCTTCTTATGAATTAAAAATGATTAATGCAAAGTTACATGCATGGAGGATATGCGTGTGACTTTTCTTACACAACTATGAGTTTTAAATTAGCAGTTGCCATTCAGGGAAAACATTTTAAATTAATTATGGATTGGTCTCTGAATACATTTAGGGAAGTAAAACGTGAATCCAATGTTATTAGAAAAGAGTTGGAGAAACTCATTGAGAGCATTTTTATGCTATAAGCAAACTAGGTGGTGACATTCTAATACGTGTAAAGAATATATATGTGTAGAACAGGATGATGGAAGTGATCAAAGTCACAGCTTTCAGTCATAGAGATTAGGCATTTTTTTCAGCTTGGAAAAAATGACTATGATAATTACTGTGAACTCAGTGACACACAGAGAAGACAATTTGGAAATTATTACTTTCTTCTTTTCATGACACAAGAAACAGGGAGCATCCAGTGGAATTATTACATATAAAACAAACATATTATTTATTTTTTTAATATAGTGGGAAATAACTTGTGGAACTCATTGTCTGGGATTTTTTCCTAGCTAAAAAAACCGAATTATACTAATATATCAGAAATTTGCCTATTGAAGACAGACATGAGGATGCAGTTTCTTGCTTGAGAAATCTTCAGTCTTTCTAAATGAAAGTTGTATTCCCAGTTTCACAATCACTGGGCATTTTATAATAATTTCAGCAGACAAATCTGAGTTTTAAAACATTTTGAAATGTGTTGATTTTTAACAGTATGTATTTTAGAAGTGTGGCAACTTGCAATTCATAAGAGTTTTGCCTGGTGACCCATTAAAAATCTATTTAACTTCTGCACTAACACAGTTTTCTAATATTCCAAATTTTTAGTAAGAATATTCATTTTGTTAACATAAAATAGCTTGGGTTTGTTGTTGTTTTTTTTTTTTTTGCTTTTAAATTTAATTTCTAAGAGTGGAAAGCTGAAGCAAACAGTCCCATTAGGAGTATGGGCAAACTCAGCTTGTTCTGGTGCCCCAGCAGTGGTGACTGTGGCTTTTACTGGAGGGGTAACAGCTGTGGTCAGCGCTTGCTTTCACCCACACACAAAGATGTGTTCCTTCCCATCTCCACCCTTCCATCACACATCTCTTTGACCATGACCATATCCCTCTGCCCTGTCCACATACGCCTGGGTCTGTGCTCTCCTTGTCCCACCTCTCAGCTGATCAGCTGCAATAGCCTGTATCTGCGGCATAACTGCAGTGATTCCTGGAAGGGAATTGCAGATGTTGGCATGAGCCATGGCACAGGCACTTACCCACAGACCGCACTGATGCCATGTGAACAAACCCAATTCTCTCAGCATATGGCAGGTTTCCCAGTCCTTTGATCATCTTTTGTGGCCTTTCTCTGGACCCTCTCCAGCCTGTCCACATCGTTTTTTGTATAGCAGGGACCAAAACTGAACGCTATATTCCAGATGTGGCCTGACAAGTGCTGAGTGGGATAATGACTTTACTAGTGACACCCTTGTTGGTGTAGCCCAGCATCCTGTTGGCTTGCTTTGCACTGCAGCACGCTGTTTGCTCATACTGAGCTTGTTGTCCACCGTTGTGGTGGACAGGTCCCTTTCTGCAGAGCTGCTCCCCAGCCAGGTAGATACCAGCCCGTAGCGCGCTCTGGTTTATGTTTTCACAGGTGGAAGATCTTACACTTGTCCTTGGTGTTTGTTAGGCTGCTCTTCCAGCCTATCCAGGTCTTCCTGCAGGATGTCTCTCCCTTCCCCAGTGTATCATCAGCAGACTTCACCAGGGTACATTTGATCCCGTAATCCAGAGCTCGGCTAGTCCTGTGATGCCCTGGTATGGGCACTGGGTCCTGGGATGGGACAGCTGTGCTCGTGTCGCTCCTGAGCGGAGTTTTCTAACGTGTTCTACAGAACCTCCCGTGGGGGGTTCCGTGGCCTCTGTAGGCAGCAGGCGCGGAAGCACCGGGGAAGTGCAGATCCCAAGGCGGGACTGAGCAATGTTCAGGCACTCGGAAGCGAAACGGCCTTTGCAGAGCAGCGTCCTCCCCCGGGCTCCGCAGCCTGGCGAGGGAAGAGCCCCTGCAGCAGCTCGGCCCTCAGCCGCGCCCGGCGCCGGGGTCCGCGGCTGGCCCCGAGGCGGGCGTCCTCCGCTCCCGCCGCCGCCGCCGCCGCCGCCGGGCTCTCCCCTCCGTGCGCCGGTGCCTCCCTCCAGCCGCAGCTCACCTGACCGCCAC
>JAVSBS010014884.1:29963-54906 GCA_033124195.1 Coracias cyanogaster | reverse complement strand
TAACTGTGGAGATTAAGAACAAGACCTCACAACTTTTGATTGCATACTACTTAACTTTTTTTCCAAAACCCACAGAGGGAGGAATCTGGCTGTGACTTTCTTTTAAGCTGCCCTCTTCTCTACAACATGTTCTTTCATGTTTGCAGGGATTGCCTTGAAATACTGACAGCTTGGCAGACAAAACATTTTTTAAACTATAGTTGCTCCTCTTCAAGGTTACTGTTAGGTGTTTTTGCGTGATATGGAAACACTCAGTTTCTGCAGCAGTGTAGGATGGCTCCAAACCTTTCCTCTGAGTGTAAGGGTTGATACCTCTCTCTTCAAAGTATTCTGGCAATACATGCTCTGTATTATTATCTCATTCTGTCTGCTTCACTTGCTCAAGAGCTCAAATAAGTTATTTTTTAATCCTTTTGAAAAACAGTTTGCAATCCAAAAAAATTTGTACTGGAGTAGCTTCCTATTATAGAATCTGAAGGTTTTTTCAGCTGGAAATCCATATATCTCCCAATATTACTTTTTTTTCTTCCTTTTAAACTTCATTAAAAGTGTATAGTAGTTGTATGACCACAAAAAATCCTTGCCAATTTGTAAACTAAGAAGCAGTAATAAAGTAATGGAACAGTAATAAACATTTATTCCCCAACTCTGTGGTGCAACTCAAAATCCTTCTGCAATTATAGCGAGCTGATTTGACAACTCCCTAGTTAAACAAATTTCTACAATTTTTCCTTCTACCCATTGTCTGTGATGTTTGCTTATAAAATTTCTTCCTGGTAAAAGTCTGGGATGAGTCAAAAGCTTCATTGCCCTCTCCATTATAACATCAGGCTTAGGAATGAGGAACAACTTCTGGCTGCTAAGACAAAGCTGTGAGAGAGCCGTGTCCCTTGGTAGGGTTATTCTGTTTCTGTGCAATGGGGAAGAGAAAGGAAACCCCTTGCTCCATTACTTATCCATTTTCTTCTTTCTCATTCTTGAATTAATTTTGTCTGACTTGAAAGCCAGAAGTAGAGATAAACTCTTTTCAAGCAGTTTTGATTATAACCTAGCATGAGAAATAAGGAGCTCATTTCTATTTCCCATCTGGCACTGTTTTTACTATGAAGGAGGCCTGAAGATTAAACTTCAGTGACTTGCTGTAGATTTTTAGAACCTATCATTTGAGATTTTGTTACTATAACGTGAGACTCAGTGGGAAGCATACACCCCTGAGGTACAGAGAGATAACCAGGTGATTAGGGTCTGGCATTGCATAGAGGAGACCACTCCAGTGCTGTTTGGAAGGTTTTGGAAAGAAACCAAACCAAACCACCAAACTAACAAACCACATAGAATACCAGAACTGAGAAGCAGATTTTTTCAATCCTTTGGTTTTCTCTGTACAGCCATCCTTCATCCTTTTCTCCCTTTACCCTCTCACCACCATGGCTGAGCAACACAGAGCAAATCTCTTCAGGCTGAAGGACCAAAACTCTTCCACAGTGTGAGGAAAAAAGGAAGGAATAAATGAGGAAAAAAGGAAGGAATAAATGAGGAATATGAGGTTGGCAAGACTAGAACAAGAGCTTATAGAGAAAGAGCTAATACAGGCTGGACTAGGAGCCTAGGAGGTATCAGGTCCCTTTGCTTAAGGAGCAGACAGAGCTGCATGCAGACACTAGCATCAGTTGGCTCTCCTGTTTCCAGCCAGTGGTAGTGAGCGAGCCTGGCCAAGCACTGCAGATATCTGAGACTAATGGAAACTTTGGATTTTATACAAATTTTGACTCATCCTCTTATATGACAATTAAATACACTGTCTAGGATAGTCTACCAAGAGGGAAGGACTTGATGCCAAACTATGGTTCTCAGTCAGCCGAACTTCCAGTTTTGTAGCCTTAGACCTTTAAATTCTATGACTTAATGCAAATGGACTTTTTGGCTTTTCCAGGTAAATTATTTTGGGGATTGAGCAGTTATGTGGCAATCCAAAACACTGGGGACAACTGATGAGACCATTTCTGAACAAACAGATAGAAACAAAGTTCAAAGTAAGCCAGTAAGCAAGCCTGCAGACCCCACCTCTGGTTTTGTCAGGTATTGCCTCCTGCCTCTGAGGACAGATGCCCCAAAAAGCACTTGCAGGAGGAGGGTATTTTATAGGCCTTGGGTATTGCTCTTCTTAAAAATCTTGAAGTGAAAGTTTACTCCAAATTGGTTAACGCCAAAGGTTGTTAAAAAGATATGGGTTTGTTTTTCTGATCTGCTTGACATACTTCAGGCAGTTTGAGATCTTTGTTTGCCTTTCACATGGTGTGCCTAAGCAAAGGCTGCTTTCTGTGATTTGCTTTCTTCTATCTTAGAACTCAAAAATATAATGGATAAAAAAGAGATACAAGATAGGAATTTCAACATATGCCTACAGTACTTTTAAGCTTTTCTCCTGAAAAACACTTAAAGCTTTCCTCCATTAACTGTCATACCATAAGTAACATATGTAAAACAGAATTGGGCCCCTTAACTGAGTAAGAAATATCTTAATTTATTTTATTAAGAAGGATATGGTGCAAAGATTTCCCAACAATTCTTTCCTGCCTTCCCATTAATAAAATATCCTTCTCAGTTTAAAAAATGTATTTACACCTTAACTAGATCCCAGAAGATCAAGTGGAGAAAATCCAGTTAACTCATACAAATATTTGATCAACCCTTTTACATACAAACAATCAAGGATAAAAAAGTCCACATCTGTCTGTTGCAAATTTGCATATATATTTCTGCACACTCTGAGAAACCACCATAACTACTCCTGTTTTTTCTTTAGATATTACTATAGTAAGATTATTTCCTTGTGTATTCATTAGAATACCTATGCTAGACCCCAGGTTTACAACTCAGAACTTGTGCCGAGGAGCCGAAAGTCTCCATGATTTTTTTTTTTTTTTTTCATGATGAGCATTTTACTGTTCTTGAAGACAGAATCAATTTGCACTAAAGCCACTTGCCAAGTTAGCATATAATTAATCTATACTTACATCAATTAAAGAAAGCATTAGATAATGTGTTGCCTCCAAGGAATGCCATGGTTACAGAACAGTGCTTTCAGAAGATAAAAGCTGTGACATTATATGCACAGACTCCTCTCAATCAGAAGATTTGCCTTAAAAACAAACCTTTTGTGAATCCGTAAACAGATGAGGGATTGCTGGGCATCCACTGCTGGGCATCTGGCGCTCAAGAGAGAGGATGACAAAGTGGAGAGCCTCTTCCTTCTCTCTCAGTCAGCAGAAAGGGTTCCGGGCAGTATTAGGAAAGACAGCCAACCCCTATGTTTGCAAGTTGCATCTCAATCAGCGTGTGGCCAATGCAGGTTGGGGAAGGCGTGCCTGCCATCCCAATCGCATAGAAACTGCTAAGGTTTCACTCTGCCCCTCTTGAGTGCAGTAACCAAATACATCATAAAACATACCTCTCCATTCACCAGGAAAATTCTTCCTGTGTCCTACACATTTGCTCCCTGCATTGGAGTGATAAGTACTTAAGTCACAACTTTCTCTGTAGGGAAGAGGCTGAATGGTACGTAGGGAACAAAGTCAGCTAGCAGGTGAAGAAATGTACAGCGGCTAAGATAATCTGTTGGTTTAAATATTAAGCAATTAAGTGTACTAGAATAAAGATGAAAGAAGAAAGATCAGCATAGTAAGCCTTTAGAAAAAGCATGCATTTTTTTTATTTGTTTCATTAGTTTTCCTGTAAGTCAATCTGTTTTCCTGGAACAAAAGCCTTGAGAAGACAGTAACACCTATCTTAGAAAGTCTTTGGGGTAAAAAAAAAGAATGAACAGTTTCCTATGTTAGACATTAAAATGCTACTACAGAATTAGTATTCATTGAAATATCCAGTTCTGTACTTGCTATTTTTTCTTTGATCTTACCTTACAGAGAGTTCTGAGGAACACAGAAGGTGAGTAAAGAACAAGCACAACTAAGAAACTCTGCAGTTTATAGCTTGAGTCACACGGATGCTAATAAATTAATTAAATTTGCAGTTGACTCCAGAGTCTAGTTTGTTCTTCCAGAATTCTTTTCAAATCAGTGTCTTTCCCTGCCTGAAATTTACTGGAGCTTAGCCTTGGGCTCATGACTATCACAGAGATTAGCAGCTTCCACAGACTCAGCACTATCCAACCAAAGTGACCGCACGCTGCTTGAGTAGGCACTGACAGAGAACACGCTGTTGTATTCACAATAGTGCCTCACTTAAGGGTCTAAGTGTGCTTCCTCTAATATCTGCCAGATCTTCTGGCTTGGATCCAGGAGTGCCAGTAACACTTACGGGTGATACACCCTTTTTCCAAAAGAGCCATTATCACTATTATTAAATATTTACACAGTAGTGACTACAAGCCGCAGGATTAGCATTCTACTTCACTATCCAGATAAATAGATTCTTGGTAGAGAGTTCACAGCACTTTGGATGAAGAAAATAAGATGAGAACAACAAACAAAAGAAGAAAGGACAAGCCCCAGTTACTCGTGCAATACGCTTGCAACTCATCCCGCTGGAACCTCCTGTACCACAGTACAGGATTATTCTAAAACTTTGATAAGTGTTTTCAGGAAGTACTGAACAGTTATGCTAATTTTCAAGAATATGGCTGAGCTATGAAGAGTTTGCTGAGGAGTTTCTGTCTTGGGACTATGCAAACTAAAGAAAATCATACAGCATGGACAGAGAGTCATAGAGTGTGCTGCTGAGTTTGTCTCTTATAATCACATAATTCTTACTGCTTTGGAGATTGACATTTTAGAAACCTGCAGCAAGCAGAATGCCAGCTGCCATTCTTTGTGGGAACAGACTAACACCCACCAACTCTGTGTTTTTCCCCTAAAAACCCAGGACACTTATGAGTCCAGCAATGCCACTCTCATCACCCGTAACATCTTAGGAAGGGGGAAATGGCTTCAGTCTTTTCCTCAGCATAAGGAAATAGTCCCATTCCTCTAGTTCCTACTTAGATCAGGCTCAGACTATGAGAGACTTGGAAAGGCACTGCTCCAGCCTATCCTGATGAAGCAGTGCCCAGTGTACAGCAACGAAGGTGACATTCACTAGGGGCAAAACTGCAGCCAAGGGAAAGCTTGAGGCTGTGGCAAAAGTGGGTATGTCACTCCAGTACAGAGCCAGGTTCGTAGTCTAGAAGACACTTACCAAACAGGCACAAGAAAGACTGTTGGTGTGATCTTTTGCAGAGTGACACAGTCCTAATCCCTTTAATCATTCAAGATCAGCCAAAAACCTGTGACCTGGGGTGAGCAAGACTTAGAAAGTCATGGGATTAAAGAAGGTAGTGAAGTGGCTCCTCCAGATACATGTCCATGGCTGCCTCTTTTTGTCAGGTCTGGTCCTAGCTGTTGCATATAGGGTGTGCAATAAGTACACCTGCTCAGAGGGCTTCTCAGTATGCTCAGAGAAGATTCCTGGTTGAGACCATTTATCTCACTTTAGTTCAAATTGAGCACAAGGGCTACTGCAGAAGCAGCAGATGCCTAGAGAGAGTTACCTACTGTACTTAGGGCTATCAGATTCACGAAATTGAGTTTAAAATCCAAGTTATAAGGTCAGTTCTGAACGTTCCAATTCCACCTAAATCTTTTGTTGAACTAAACCTAATATGCCAAATAAACCCTCATATAATCCTGTTAATCTGCACTCACTAACTGATCATCCTTCCAGCCTGGAACCGGATTTACAGGAGATTAGAGTGGAGAGGCTCCAAGTTGGCTTAGAGACAAGAGGCAGAGCTAGGCACAGCAGCCCAGTGGCCACAGAGCTGCAGGTGAGGAAGGGCACCGTACAGAACCAGACCCTGAGACATCACCTTTCACACTGGGCTGGGGGAACTGTACCAGCTCACTGCACTAGCATGGGAGTCTCAGCACTATGCTCCTATAGTCACTGTAGAAGTAGTCACAGATAGGAAAAAATAGGCTGTGCACAGACTGCACTAATGTAAGCCTTAAAGAATCTTTCTGTTAACAAGACAAAATGACAAAAAATGTTGAGCTAGCAGGGTAAGTATTAAAGGCTGTTAAACCCCCATTGATCAGGTTGGATCTGTTGGATTGGTGGAACTGCATGAAAGCTTAATCCAGAGACTACAACTCTGATGAAATAAAGGAATAAATTTCATGGACTTCTATACTCACTCAGGCATATTTGCAGTCTATGCTTATTTTTCACTGGGCATCTTTTTCTATATGTATCTGAGCCTTATGCTGAACTGGAACAAGCCGTACTTAATCTTGGATCATGAAACAAGGAGTAGAAGATAAGAAATAACCCTAGAAGATAAGTAAAAAAACAAACTTGGGTTCAGTGTGTAATATTTATATTTTGAATAATCGGAGACCTGGCCTTTAAAATTAACTTGGTTTCTTTTTTAAGAGCTAGGTTAACTATGCACAAATGCTTACTTGAAATTGTAAAAAGCGCAAGCTATATATATTATTTCATAAAGCTGCATGTAGCAGGTATTTCTTCTTTCTATTAGTATTTTTGTTCATTGTTGTTTTATTCAACATCTTATGAAGATTATCTGCACCTAAACCAAAGTTTAGTCCTGGGTGAGAACTTCCTGTTTAACACCCCTCTCCAATCCTACTAATAGATGCTAAGGTGAGAGGTAGCACTACTAGACTAGATTATGCTAATAACTATGCTCCATTATGCGTAATGTGTTGAACTAAGACTTTGTGGCCTCTGGGATGTTATGGTAAACGCTAAGTTTTATTGAAGAATAAATTGCGGTTAATTATCTCTCTCAAAGGATAGGACTTCTGGGGTTCTTATTGCTAACGCAAACAACCACAGTGTGAGTTATTCAGCTTTAGTAGCAACTAGAAAGTTGTCCAAAGACTATTCCTAGAAGTTCTCAAGTGCTGTAGGCAGGTGGAACAGGAATATTTCAAAGTTCTAAGGTCTATTTTAAATAATTTTTTAAAAAAATGTTTACCATTGCTTAGCAATACTCATTTTTTTTGACCTAGAAGCCCTATCCTGAGTAATCTGAGCAACAGATATGATGATGAACATACAAAGGGAAGAAAGACCTGGAGTCTGCTGTGTGCTGAGACAATTATAGTAGATATGTTTAAAAAAAGATACGCACATCCCATAAATTAAACCCTTGCCTGAAATACAAACCAAAAACATATAGAGAGAGACATCTAAGTGATTTTTTAAGGAGGGAATATTAGTCAGCATGTAAAGAGTGTGCTTATACAAGCTTTTAACAGATCACAACCTATGCCAGCATGTGGTATTTATATGCAGCTGAAAAGAGCACAAAATAACCACCCCATATCCCCCTGCACACATACACCCTTCTCTTAACGTGCCAGCTCAGTATGCCCCAATTCACCATCCCAGCTTGGAAAATACATAAGATATGGTAAAAATGAACCTATTTTATTAGATGTAGTCTTCTACTTACTAAGGTCTTAATTCAGGTTGAAATTTTTTCTCTTACACATTCTTCCAAGAAGTCTTCAGTTCTTCTTCTTCAGCATTGCCAACCCTCTTTTATACTGCTTGTCCTAGGAGTAGGTTAGTCCATCCTTAATTCACATAAAATGACTAATTAAGCAAAGCAGTTGAGCTGCATTCTCTCTGCTCAAGTGTTCCTGGAAGGGGAGGAACTCTTAACTCCACTCGGAGAGGAAGTTTCACACCTAGGGACTGTTGGAAAAAACAGACCAGTTTCCTTGACCATTTTTATATGGATATTGCTCCTGAAAAAAATTTAGAGTGTAACATGAATTATATTCAACTTAAAGCAAAACCAACAGAAAAAAATGTCTTTTGTTCAGTATTTTCAAAAGTTTTATTTCAAGCAAAGCAAAATCAGGCAAAAATAAACATTAAAAAAATGGTTGGTAAATTCTGTAGATACATGGTAAGCTAATACTGAATTCTTTCATAGCACTTACCTGTTATATTTAAGCTCTAGTCAATGGTAGGAGTTTAGCTGCTCTGACATACTAATATAGATCTTTAAACTCATGCAAGCCAGAGAAATTCTCAAATTAGAGACACAAAGAAAAATTATAGTTCTGAGATCTTTTCAATAATTTTTTTGGTTTAATTCTTTAGTATTCTAAGAGTTTTCCATATGAGTAAGCATTGGTCTTAAAATGTGATTACAGGAGAAAGACTAATGGCACCTAGGCTGTAAGTCAAGGGAAGTGACAATGGATGATGACTTGGCATTTTGGAATGCTGCCTCTGCAATAGCTCTGGGGGCTCTGAGCCTCAAGCTCTGGGTCCCCTGGGAGAAGAGACAGAGATGTGCAGATGGGTGGAAGCTCAGCTGAGGCCTATGTAGCTGCCTGGGGAGTTGGAGCATCCAACATAAAGAGGCTGAAGGAGCTCCAGGCTTGTTCAGTCTGGAGAATAGGAGTCTTAGAGGTGAATGTAATCGCTGTCTTCCACTTCCTGAGGTAGGGGGAGGTAAGAGAGGGTGTAACCAAAGTCTTCTCAGAGGCAATCATCATCAGGTACAGAAGGGGAAATTCTAGTTGTATGTGTGAAAAGACAATGTTCGCAATGGTTGGTGAAGCACTGGAAGCGGTACCTGGACAAGCAATGGTTTCTGAGCAACCTGATTTAGTGTGGAACGTAGCCCCACACCGCTAGTCTGGGAAGATGGCCTAGGTGAAGTCCAAAGGTCCCTTCCAACATAAATTATTTCATGATCATATGACAAAAAAAATTTAATAGCTTTTTGACAACATAAATGATACAAACACCCTTAAGGAAATAAATTATATTACTAAAAGCACTTTAAAATTAGCATACTTCAATTAGCATACTTCAATTTATTTTAGGGCTTTTTCTGCATATAAAGACTAAAAAAGCAGTCAAACTAATAAAACCAGTGATGACATTGTCATACTGACAACTGTCTGCTGTAGTTCGGTCTAAATTAGTGGCCAGCATGAGGAATATACATATATAAATCCCAAATATTTCTGATTAAGTCTAGAAAAGAAATCACATCTTAAGGAAAACACAGTAACAGCCACAAAATATGTCAGGCTATTCATCATTCTCCACTGGATTTTGAAATGCTGGAAAATTAAAACTCATAGTAATAGGCACTTGCACATTTACAGAAAATGGTTAATTTGTTGTCTACCCCCAGATTTAATTCTTCCCAAAAATATTATCCCTATCATACTTCATTTTTTTCATTTCTGTTATACATGATACGCCTAAGACAAGGGGTTGGACAGTCTTTACGTCTTCATGTTTGTCAAGAGCAAGTGAAAATCTGAGAACTTCTTTTTAGCAGCTCCATAACCAAGGGCAAGTTAGTAGTTTTAGGAGTATCTAGAATAAATGGATTCATTGGTGGGTTTAAACTAGAAATCTCTTTAAAATGTAGGAACTGAAGAATCAGGATGTATATCTCAAGTTGGTATTTATAACTTACTTATCTAAAAGACAGAAGGATCTGTTCATCAGGCAAACCTCAAAATTATAATCCCCTGTCAACAGACTTCAGCTTGATTAGGTTTGGGCAGAAGGGGACTGAAGATTAGAGTTAACCGCTCATATAGATTTTACTGTGTTCAAGATCTCTGTGTCAAATTATAAAAGTAATGTGGATTCCATGACCTTAAGTAATGGGTTTTTTTGTAGCCTGACTGCACTGCAGATAAAGCCAGTTATTGGTACAGTCTGTAGCATGGCCTGTGATAAGGGTTTAGAAATGGTCTGAATGTCAGGGTTGGATAACAATCATGAACTGTTTTCATATTAGAGGTTATTTTGACTACATAGCTGATGAGTCGGAGCTGTTCCAAGAAAGAAAGTCAAGATCCGTTCACACCTTAATATTAACCTATTTCTGGTTTGCCCTCTTGTGATTATATATATTATTCAGTTAGTTATTTGTCATTACCTTTTCTTCCCTGATATTTGTGGCTTTAGTCTTCTCTCTTTCTAGTCCAGCTACATTTAACACTACTTCCATATCCTCTTTTCCATCCTTCCCTGGAGTTGGGCACCAACATATCAAATGTGCTCAGGAAGAGCCTTAGTCCACTGAAGCCGTGACTTTTCTTACACAGAGGTCAACTGTCCCTGACCTCAAAGATCTCAAGGATCTTTTCCAACCTCAATGATTCTGTGATAGGCAAGAAGCTGAGATGATGGCCCTCTTGGCCACCCTGTGCATTCTGCTCATGAGACTCCTGGCTCTCCGATTTTTCTTATTTAGTTCTTAATTACCCGTCTCTCCCTCTCTCTTCATCCCTCTGGGAGTCTTGTTCTGCACATAGGCAGCTTTCTCACCTTCTATTGCCATCCCTGAAGTGTGCTGGCATGCAAATGCTCATTTCTACTCTGTACTGCACAGCAGTTCAGGTCCCTGGTGTCACATCTACTTCTCAGCACTATGCTTTTCAGCCAGCAGCTTGCCAGCAAGAATACTTTGATTTTGTGCATAGCAAGGTAGAATTGAGGGGAGACTTCACCTTCTGGTAGAAGTGAGGCTATGGTGGATCTTCAAGTACCTTTTAAATTCAAGTAATAGTAATACTAAGAGATTATACACATATTAGATACTTAATTTACACATCATCTGAGTATGTGAATAATTTTACCTTTATCATCAGGAGATGAAGAAACTAAGGCATAGAAACCGTAAAGTCCACAATTCTGATATTCACTATCATGCCATACTACATAAGGACCTAGCTAGACAGAGGTTTTTTGGCCTAAAACCAGAAGGTCCTGTTAAATAGTGGGTACTAAACTTTCCATCTAGGTTTTGCAAAATACTGATCAATAAAGTATTTAATTCATTCCCACTGAATTCTTACCAGTTAAGGTCTGAAAAGATCACCTTGTGGAGTAGCCTGCAATAAATGGAAGCTGAATTAAAACTATTGGTTGAGTCTTAAAATTTCCTGCCTGTTGCCTCAACTTCATTCCATTTCAAGAAGACCAAGACAGAAATGAAAATGATTTAGGAACAAAGTTAACTATACTTTTGAGCAAGATGGGACAGGGGAACATTTCTCTGAGTCGTTGAAAATAATACAAGAAGATTGCTGTTACGTTGGATCTCCAGTTTACGATTTCAACATTCTGCATGAGCTCCCCTGCTGAATACTCCTTAAGATGACACTATGACCAACTCCTCAGAAAGTTTCTGGCCCCCTAGGCTGTGAGTGCCTGTCATACTAAATATCCCTCCTGCCTTCAGCTGCTACCTGAGAGACAAGAGTCCTAGATCCAATTGCTTACGCCTGGGTCTAGTAGCAACCCCTCAGACTGACACAGTCCCCTTTAAAGTTTTAATCTTCTGATTTACTTATATCTCAGGTTTATAGATGATCAATGTAAACAAGCAGGTGTACAGAGATCTTTGGATGGAGCTTTTAACATTCTGTTGGGTTTGGTCTCAGGATAGGAACAAGAAAGTAAAGACCATGTAGAGATGGCCCCATTCCCAAAACCCAATGACCTTCTTTCTGTTCACCCTTCACATCTGATTCGATTCTTGAAGCCCAGAAAAGCCAGGTCCTCTCTCCTTCATCTGACTGCTGTAAGCTCAGCTTATTTCCTCTGCTAAACTTTTACCTGGCTGAGGACCAAGCCCTCTTTGTTATTTTTTTCTTTCTCCTGCCAAAGTCTTCCTGTGCAAGATATTCTCCTTTCTCTTCTAACAACTACATTCTTTGTTCAGATCCTGATAACGTTCTATTGCTCCAGGCCCCTTCTGAGGGGAAAAATATGTTCTGCTTCATGCCAACTCCTGACAATTCAGGTACTTTGTTGATCGCAGTGCAATTGTTAATAAATCTTTTTTTTCCATACAGTATCTCTGCATGGCGCTGTTAATGGAGTTTGTAACTGAAGGAGAATTCAAGAAGTGAGGGAAAAATATAAATGTAAACAGATAGTACTAGAAAATCAAGTGGCAACAGTAGACTGCTTTAAGGACCAACAGAGTGGTAACGTGTGGGATTCTCTGCCTGGCTCTATGTTGTAGCTTCATGATAGGAATTTCCTTTCTGAGAGCTCCTGTTCTTTTTCCCCCAACTCCAGCTTCTGGGCAGAGGAATGGAAAAATGCCTTGCTAGTGCAGATAGTTCTTAGGCCATGGGAGTTATCAAGAGCTAGCACAAACTGGAATAGCCATTTCTGTCACTTTTTACTCAATTCAATCCCACAGATTCTTGGTTAAGAGCTTTCATTAACTCAGATCACAGTCTTTTAAAAGAAGATTCAGAAATGTGATACTTCAATATTGTGCAAAGAATATAATTTGGTGTATACTCTCACAGTCCACCTTAAAAAAAATTAAATGCTTCTTAGTTGTAGAATAACTTCTTGTAAATCTCAGGAGTTGGCCACAGTTTCTAGGGAGAAGCTACCCTGTAAATAGTGAGGAAACAACCAACATTGCAACTCGTTGATCTTTTAATAGGTGTCAATGTTCAAATGAGAAGAGCATATTCCTGAAAATATATAGCAATAAACTGCCAAATAAATTATTTAGAAAGAAAGGACGCTGCCTTTTGCCCTCTATCTGCATTTAAACTGTACTTTCAGAAGCACTGCAGTCAGCAAAGGGCCCATAGGTGCACACCTGACACGGAACAGAATAGGATCAAGGTGTGAAAGTCTACCTGCAGAAATAACAAAATTCTTCACCCTCTATTTCAGCTGCTGAGTCTGTTACTCAGAAAGATAATGTAAAAAATGCTTTACTGCAACATTTTGGAAGAAGGCCCAGGTTAAGAGATTAGAGCATTCTACAAGCCTGAGCCACAGGATTTCTCCCTGAAATGAAATTCTCTCCATTAATGTAACTTCTTATCTCTTGCCTTTCTTATACTAACAAGAAATCACTTTAGTAGTTTCCTGTATCCTAGAGAGCACTCCAGTCACTGTGCTGCTGTCTGTCTCCTGGAAGCAAGGCAGAGAGAGTTCCCATCATCATTTTCTCCTGGTTATCAACCAAAGTTTATTCCAAATGAACATATTTTCAGAAATTTTCAGTTTAAAGACACAGAGTGTTCCTCATGAATCCTACTAGAGCAGAGGAAGTAATCCAGAAAGTTAAAATGTATTTTTTTTTTTAGCTAATAGAAGAGTAATAGACTTGTGGTGAGCGGGTAGAGAATGAGTCAGATCTGTACCCATCTCCACTACTTTCCTAAGGGCATTCCCATCACAGCACCTGTCCTGAATTTCCTTCTTCTTACACAGAGTAAATGACAAAAAAAGCAAATACAAACAACAAAGAAACAAAAGGTAACCACTCCTTTTTTCCCAGGATTAATATAAAGACTACATATTAGTTTCAGGAAATGACTGCCTGGGGAAAATCTTTTTTCTACCTTACACAACCCTGAACCTCCTGCAGCTGTTGAACATAATGACATCAAGACCCTCTGACTGGCTTTGACCTATGAATCCTAATCCTCTCAGCAAGCAGATCTCATTTCATTTTTCTTCCTTTTCTTCCAGTTGTTAGTTAGTTAATACTTCCTGAATTGTTTTGCCTGTTTCTATACTTTTGCTTCAAAAGATAAATTGTGAGTCAGGAAATGCAAAGTGCCTCCAGGAAAGGAAGTCGGGGGAAGACTAAGCAAGGATGAGAACAAGAAGAAACAGGAGAGTTTACACAAAGCACATTGACAAGTAGGGCTGGTTTTGAATTTTAGCTGTCTTTTTCTAAACAGTGAAGTAGTTACCACTTTAGTGAAAGTTATTGCAAGAAAGTAGGGTTGTTTTCCCCATTTTTAATGATGGAAAAATTTGCTGTTTTTTTTTTTTTTTATCTTTTTAAAGCATCCTCTCAAATTTAAGTAAAATGAAGAACTCCCACAGAAGAGCACATTTCAATAAAAATTAAACATTGTTAACACTGCTGGCAAGGGTTTCATCACTTTTGTGCTAGGATCTTTTTCTTTAACACCCCAAGAGGTACTCTTATCTGGGTTCATTTTTCATATTTACAAGTGTGACTTATTAAGGTGGGATGTCCATTTAAAGAAAAATGTTCTAAAACAGTTTTGAAATAAGACTTGAAGGATGCAGAGGGTTGGGGATTGGAGGAGGTCAAACATCACATGTTGCATCTCTCTTCCTTGAAGGGTGTCAGAGAGTAGTGACAACTTTCCATACACTTACCTGTCATAAATGAGATGGATACCAACTGCATTTGAATGGATAAAACCATGTAAATGAGGTATTTTATATTCTGTAAAAGGTGCTTTAAAATGTTTTCTTTATCATTAGGTCCTGAATGTGCTAGCAGATGTGAAAATTACCTGCTGAAATCAGGAACAATTAAAGGTATTTTGTTAACTGTGAGTCTTTTTGTTAATTATTAAATTTTTAACCTGAAGGTCTCAACACCTTTTTCCTTTTGGGACAGACCTCACTGTGAAGGAACAATCATATTTGAAGAATATGATTCTAGGCCATAAAAGGCCCAGAAGAATCATGAGAGACTGTAAGGAAATGTTATTTCCAAAAGCAGAGAAAACAAACAGTACGTTCAAAAGTTTTCTGTAAAAGCCAGAGACAATGAACGAACACAGTCTGTACGCAACCAGATCAGCAGTCACCTCTGCATTGATTCATGTCTACAGTGACTGATCTCTCTGAAATATAAAAACTATTTCAGCACTGGGAAGGAGAAATTTCCTGATGCCAAAATGGCTTTGACAGCCAACTGTACATTTTACAAGCTTCTCAGAGGCAGAGGCAGCAAGTGACTTCCTGCCTAAATTATTTTTTGTCTGTTTGCTGGTGCAGACATATGATATATACATACTCCTTAGAGATCTGACACATTTCCTGCCAATCTAATGACATTTGCATTGTCCTGAAATTTCAGTGTGGACTCCCTTCCTTTTTTAATATCAGAATATCTCAAAAATTCAAGAAAATGGCAGAAAAAAATGAAAAAAAACCAAGCCAGTGACATTATCTCAATCTGGTCTGAGTCAGGCTTTTCTTACCAGCTAACTGGCATATACCAAAGTTAAGTCTACCTCAAGCCATCCTATAAAGGTAACCATTTAGAATAAAAGAGAAGAACACAGAATTTAAATAAAGAGACTGCTAGAAAGCATGAAATCAGATCTTTTGTTGGTGTCAACATGAAATACATATCTTCTGTATTGTTCAGATAGTGCTGCTTAACAAGGAGAAATTTCCATGACTCCACATTTAGTTGAAGTTTGCATGCTTCACTAGGCTCTAATCTGTACTAAATGAAAATTGTACTTTAAATATTAAAAGTAATGTTAAAAGAGGATGAATGTTAACATATTAACATGTTAGTATAGGGCTGTCCATATCCTCTGTCAAGGAGATACGGAGTATTTTCTCTCTAACTGCACCAAATGGCTCTTGTGACAGACACCGGGTCAGAGAGGCTGAGTAATTACACGAGTAGGCAATTTCCACAAAATCGGCAGGTCAGATTTAATCACAAGACCTCAAAACTGAGTACTGCTGGCCAGGAAGCATGGAGACTGAAGCTGGGAATATATTAATTCAACGCACAGTCTTCTAGTGAAACCCCTATTGGCTCATTAGTAAAGATTAAATCTACCCTAATACTGCATGATAGGACTTCCTTCTGTTCTCTAAGAGAAGTGCCCTCAGCTCTGCAAGTAAATGCCCTCATCACAGCTTTCTGCAGTTCAAAGGCTGAATTTGGCCTTATATCTATTGTTAATTAATTTGAGCAATTTTCTAGAAAATGAGGGGTTTTGACCTGTTTTAAATTTCAAATTTGCCTTTTAGAACAGGTCTTCTGTGGAGTATCCCGATGCAACTTTCCTTCTGTGAGAGAGAATGGGGCTGGACAAAATGGTTGCATGCTCTGTGTCGCCGTGATGTCACCCAGGGTGTTTCCATATAGCACAAAACACACCAAGTGTCCTGTCCACCTGCTTCTTCACCTTAGGGGACCACTGAGCCAACATGGCCTTTCTCCTTTTTGCACTTGAGGCAGCTCTGTCATCTGCGTTTGGCACTGCAACGCTCTGGGTAGATCCACAGTAAGATGCAAGGACTCCAGCACTGTTTTTTGGTCACACACAGGCTCC
Organism: Coracias cyanogaster; assembly: GCA_033124195.1. Classification (NCBI taxonomy): domain Eukaryota; kingdom Metazoa; phylum Chordata; class Aves; order Coraciiformes; family Coraciidae; genus Coracias; species Coracias cyanogaster. The sequence goes on along the minus strand of JAVSBS010014884.1, from coordinate 38,776 downwards.
AGAATAACAGGAACTGGAGCCCAGTTTTTACCTTGGATGCACTTGTGGAACTTGTTAAATATACTCTGAGTTTCCTAACAGCAAAGAATTCACCTGGGTGTAAACATGGGCCCAGCCATCACTTACAGCTCTGAGTCATGTGACACCAAGTTTTCTTTTAAGTAGATTTGTATCTTATATATAATTATGAAGTGCACTTCTGGAGGCAGAAAGACAGGAAGTTAAGAGATCTTTTGCAATTTGTAGAACATCTAGAGCAATAGGATGTCAGGTTTGTGATTCCACGATTTGCAATGGATAATGACATACAAATTAATGAAAATCAGATTACTTCATATGAATCCTGGGCCCCTTGAAATCAATGGACACTTTGTTACTGGCATCATTTACATAATGACCTCTGTAATGTTTCCTCCATTTTAGATAAAAGGCACTCTTTACTTGAAAAGCAGGAGTAAACTCACTCACTCAATGAACTGCAAGTTTGTTTTCTTTATCTAATCTACTTCATCTCTGTTAAACTCAGTTAAGTGGAACCTTTAAAATTCAGGATAGTAGTAACAAGGATGAAAACAATAAAATCATGAACCTATCCAAGCTAAACTATTAATTTGATACAAATTATTAATGCAGTTTTACAGCTAGGTACCGTGAGAGCATATACATTTATGCATTTTTAAAGCTGCAAAGACACCCAGCTTTCTCCATGGGCGTCCAGAACCACCTCCTCTCCCTCTGCAAAGAGCCTACCAGCTCAGATGGAGAGGAAGAAGGCAGATTTCAGAAGATTCCTTGCTTACTCTTATAGAAACAGTTGTTTGTGTGGAGGAATGGAAGTGTAGTTTCAGAGGCTTGCACTAAAAGATCCCTTCAAAAGATCCCTCTTTTGTCCAGAGAGGATATTTATTTGAATTCAGAGTCTTTTGTAGAGGTGTTAGTCATTTTAGTCTCAGTCAGAGGTAAAGGACTATCTGACTCCAGATGTTTTGCTGGAGAAGCTCAACACCTGTGCTAGGAAACGGCAGAGAGTCTCTGCAACTCATCAGTTTTCCAATACTATCCCATATGTTAGCACCAAGTGAGAACCCAGAGGTGGGCCCAGTCAGTTACAGAGGGTGAAGTTTATATGATAACAAGGTATGACATTATATTTACCATTTCTCTCCTTTCTAAAAGATTTTAGGAATAATAAGACATTATTGCAGCCTTTCACTACTTCAAGGGGGCCTATAAGAAAGATGGGGACAATCTTTTTAGAGGGCCAGTAGCAATAGGACAAGGGGCAATGGTTTTAAACTAAAAGAGGGTAGATTTAGACTAGATATAAGGAAGAAATTTTTTACAATTAGGGTGGTGAAACACCAGAACAGATTGCCCAGGGAGGTGGTAGAAGCCCCATCCCTGGAAACATTCAAGGTCAGGTTGGATGAGGCTCTGAGCAACCTAATATAAAGATGTCCCTGCTCACCGCAGCGGGGGTGGACTAATAACCTTTAAAGGTCACTTCCAACCCAAAGCATTCTATGATTCTATGAATATCAATACACAGACAAATGCTAACTGCAGCTACATGTAATCTCCAAACATTCCAGTGGGATTCCCTGGTTAGGATTTGGAACAGAACTTCGGAATCCTGACAACATTTTCACTGCTGCCTCAAAAGGCTCAATATTTGTGTTGATTTGTGCTGATTTTTCTTTAAAAAGGGAAACAGAAAGTGGAGAAGGCATTCCTTAGTCATATCTAGGATAAGGTTTCAGCAGTACTTAGCAAAAGCTTAATTGTTGAACTAAAACCACTATAGCGGAAGTGATTTAATCGTGCAAGCAATGAAGTGGCCTGTTCCAAACCTTTGTGTCTTGTCATGTACTTACTAGGGAGAGTCTTGGCTGATCATGGCAATAAGGACAATTGTTGTAACATATTGATCTACTAAAAAATGTACAAAGGTTGTAATTCTTGTATGGAAATTCTTGTAAAAGCACAAGCTTTTAAAACTGTAGCTCTTACTTTTACATTTTTTACTTAACAGTTTGTTAATATTATGAGTCCTGTGCAGCTGAAGGTCACGGTACTGGAGTTGGAATGGGTTAAGGCTAACACATACTCTCCTGACCTACTTGCAAAGGGCACCCCTCTTGCAAAATTAATGACCCTTTTTAACCTATAATCTGGCTTGGCACTGCCACCAGACACTTCACCTCAATAGTTGTCTTAACCTTGTTGTGGCATGGGTGCTCAAAGATGCCATAGCTTTTCCTCACTCCAGATTTCTGTTGCTGTTTATTCAGAAGTAAGACCTCAAAGACTTACTCTGCTGTTATGTCTTCAAGACAGGTGAAAAACAAACTGCATACATGGACAAGGAATCTGGTTTGCTCTAGAGAAGCACTTTTTGGCATTATTTCTTGTTATATCTAGGTAATTAGTTTTACTAGGGGCTGCTGGAGATGTGTTCCTAATAATGACAGACTCCAAAAAGCTATTTAAAAATGTGTTAACCTACAAGATGCCTGGACTTGTAAAGAGGACAGGATGATTGCTTCTGGAGTGAGCAGGGCATCGGGAACTAGCAAACTGCCCTGTCCTGGATGATCACCAGGCTGCAGAGGGGAGATCATGCTCTGATTCTGTTGGGTAAGAATTCATATGTTTAACTCCTTTCTCATGTTCTACATTCAAGGCCCATGATAAGAAACATGGAAAATTGAAACCTGCAGCAGAACCCTTAGGTACCTGGGAAGGCCAGGAAGGCTGTCATATGCAGCAGCATGGCTTTCATAAGAAAGAATCTCTCCCTTCTTAATGAATAACTATGGTCATGGGCAGCACCCTGGTTAGTTTCTTAAATAATAAATTCTATTGCCTTCCTGAGAGTTCACAGTTTTGATTTCGTCACAGATGTGACAGCTGAGTGAGTGTCATGAATCAAACTGGACCTGAGTATGAACTGGGGAATTTAGGACACATTGGCAAAGTAGGTCTTTAAAAATTATCAGAAAATAAAGACCAAACTATGGTAGAGTGTGTTGCCAAGAATCCCAGAAGGCAGTTCACAATTTGTCAACAGTTTTTTCAAGGAACTGGCAGATTCAGGAAGATCAATCTAGGCTATATAGACTTAGTCCATATTTCCAAAATTGCTTTCCCAGAAAAAATAATTGAAAATATGAACGTAATTTTAAAAAGTGAACAACACTCCATAAATGGATAAATATTCTGTTTGGGGTGTCTAACATGGAATCAAGGAGTACACGGACTCCTGAGATCAGCGCTGATGGAGTTATTAATCTTACTTAAAGTCTTTTATAGAGCTTGGCTGAGGATGACAAAAAGGTAAGTTTGTTCTTACAAAGAGATGATGATGAAATTATAATGAAAAGTCATGCATGAGTGTCAGGAGGAAATATTTGTGCTACTGTTATGATGACTAGACATGACCTAGGCACCTGGCTGTAGGTGGCCTTGCTTGAGCAGGGCGGTTGGACAAGATGACCTCCAGAGTTCCCTTCCAACTTCAACCACTCTGTGATTCTGTGTAGATATTACACATGTTAAAAGAGAATTATTATTTTTAAAAGTCAAGTAGTTTTAATGGCTATAGAAAAGCCACAATGAAAAAAAAGTATGAGGAAAAAGAAACAAATATAATGTTTTCTCTATGTTTTTGCTTGATCAGTGATTGCGTTCCTTCAGATTCTTATGTCAGTATAACTTGACTGAAATTAGCTTTTTCAGGCATCTCAGGGGATTCTACATCCAGCTAGTTCCTTATCTAGTGGTTACAGACTCAAGGAATGTCCTGTGATGTTTAAGTAGGTTAGTCTTTCAGTGTTGGTGTTTCTAAGGGGAAAAGACAGAATTATTCTGTCACCATCCATTTTTCATTTACCTAAGAAGCTTACTATTCAAAGAAAATCCATCTATAGTCAACAAAAAGGCTTGCACATATATCTGCCAAGAAGGCATGTGTCTTCTTCATGGGGTGAAAAGATGTGAAGATCTTCTTACTGGGTTTGAGACTCTAGGTCCCATTTATGTACTGGTTCTGAATCTGAGCTGGAATCACCTTTTCCCTAAACCAGAGCTGCTGCTTGACACGTTTATAAGCTATGGGTATGCTGCTAAATAACAGAGAGAGACAGCAACCTAAGGCACTGCAGTGACTGTCAGTATGCGGCATGGTTTTGGTCTGTCCAATTTAGCCCATTATGAGACTATGCAACTGGGCCCAGTCTAGAAGATAGCAGACAGCAAGGACCAATCTTAATAGGCATTCTGGATAAAACAGTGCCAGGTTTGCCTTCTCCACCCTACAGAGACCTCCAGCATTATCCCAGCAGACTTTGCACCCTCAGGTGACTCCTGAAGCCATGCAACACACCCAGGTCATGTCATGTTGTGAAACTATGCCCCTGACAGGTTGCAACACAGCACTGATATTATTTCTGATATGCTGAACTCAAAGTTGTGTCTTAGGAACCCAGAAACTGCAGTGTTCTGGAGAGGTACAAATCCAAATACTATGTGGTATGGACATGAATAAACTTTGACCCTGCTTTATCTTGTGGTATGTAGCTGGCCTAGCTTTATTTTGCAGTATGTATGCAGCCACAGGGTCTTTGACCTTCAGAATTCTTGTGCTTGGTGAGAGCAAGAAATAGTATTTCTGCTGGGGTTAGAGGGAGGGATTGACCTTGTTAAGCATCAGACAATGGTGCAGTTTTATCACCTGAAAACTTAATATGTAACAAGTAAGACATTCCTGAGCGAAATTTAAATGCCTTTGATATGCATCAGGCCAGAATTGATGACCTAATAGTTCCTTCTGACCTTAGTTTTGGTGAGATATGCCACAAAAGGAGGTGTCTCAGCTGGGGTCATTGGGAAGCAAACTGCAGCCCACGGAAGTGTGTCCTGAATTGTTTCCTTTAGCAATTTTTTTAGTGTGACACATTACCATCTTCTCAGGTAATATATGACAGAGGAGGCCTTTTCTTGCCTAAGAAAAGAAATTATACAATATATAAGAAAAGTGTACTAGGATAGCACTGTGTTAAATAAGGTAACAGCAACATAACATCAAGTAAAATTCTCCTCTAAACTCTGCTGGCATGTAGCAATGATTATAGTGTAGGTGTTATCTTACATGTAACATGGTGGTACAGATTGCAAAAGAGATGTGGAAACCGTGATCATGTTGTACAGCAAACAGGAAACTGTTCCGCTTACAGCACACACACACAAACCTTTATTCTATGATCAAATAAACCTGACTAAATTGTCCAGATATCAATTGCACTTGATTCATGGCCACTTATACTGTGCAGAACACAATTTTGGCAAAGCATCATACTGGCATAGTACCAATCCTGCCATGATCCTGAGGCAGGCAAAGAAATACATTGGAGCTGAGTGACTTTAGGCTCCTCTTCTACCAAAACCATTTCAAGTGAGACCTTTCATGCTGGGAATGGGAGGTGGGCTCACTGTCAGCACGTCTCTAGAGGGCAATCCACCCCAAATACTCACAATGTGGTTGCCGGTGGATGTTTGGGCTCTCTTTCCATTCAAAGGGTAAATACTAATAAAAATGAGACAGACAATAGAGCAAAACAAGGAGTTAAATGGATAAATAAATAGTGCAGACCAGTTCTGCATACTTTGAATAATACATACTGCACTAGCATCCTGCTGGTAAAAAATAACATTGCGTAGATATTCAGTATGTCAAACATCAGTCAATAATGGACAAACACATATAAAATATAGGAAGAAAATTTTTAGGTATAGAATTCCAATTTTAAGAAAGTTCTTTTATTGTATAAGCACCATAAGTGCATTGTTATTATTACAGGACTAACCTAGGTCATGGTAAAGAAGGATTTCACAGCTGAAGAATTTTAAGCTATCGACTTCTACCTAAAAGAGTAGCCAGAATACAACTTAGTTTATCTCTTTAAGAGACTACATCTTTAAGATCCTAGTTTCTATGGAGAAATCAAACTACTGTGCGTTAAATTAAGACAATTATGATTTATATATTAATCCCTTTTAGAAGTATAGCGTTTTTAATGCTGCCATCATAATCCAATAATCTAAAGTTTAATGATTTAATGTGAACTTTACAACCCAATGCCAAAACAGACATATTAATATTTCAAAAGAGTATTATATTTATCAGAATCTGGCACCACTTAGAAAACCACTCCTAGGAGATATTGTCTTTGACATTCAGGTTTCCATTATCCAAACTTGCTTTTCTTTTCCTTAAAAATATCCAAAAAGTTAAAAATACTTGGCAGAACTTAATTTATTTCAGCAAGTCATTTGCACACTGTATCCTAAAAGCCTGTATTGTAGCATTATTGCTTAATGTATAATGCAGGTGCCTTTTAGGTTAATATTTATATTAGTCTAATGCCAAGGTGATACAGTGGCCTGAAAGCAATGAAAGCTGGGAAAGCAAACTCACCATTCTGTAAATAATCACTCGAAGCCAGTCTTACATTTCCACATATTGCCAGGCAGAGGGAAAAGATGTCAAAAAAAGGAGTAGCCCATAAATATTATATCTGTCCCACAGTCCCAGGTGGATACTTCATTCCACTAAACTCTCCATGGATGTGGGAAAAACCAGCAGTGAGAGCACATGGTGTACTTTATCTCAAACTTTCCTTTCATAAACCTGGCAGTAGTTCATTACCTTTGGAACAGAAATGGGGTGATCTGCACTGTCTATCTGTTTTCTTATGGTAGAGAGTGCATTGGTCAGGTCATTCAGAAACTACTCCAAGGGAACAGGAAGAGATGCTATGAACAAAAGGGTTTAAATTAACTAGCTTCTATCTCAGGACAGCAGTTCCAAAGGTCTAGCAGGACCTTATGATGACAGTCTTGGGGAACCAAAACAGTTACGTTGGAGCTATCAAGTGCTGGCTGATTAGATCTTGTTTCTCTTGGTGGAGCACACGGAATGGGAGAGCTGCCACAGGGACATCCAGCCATATACCTGACCTGAATAAGGGGTAAAACAAGCATCTAGCAGAAATATTTTAGAAGCAGAGGCATGATATTTTATCTTGAAGGTTGATCTTATGGAGGTCCTCTTCAAACATACACTAATCAAAAACCATGATGTGGCTAAGGCCTGGCAAAAGGTATCAAATTCTTATCATTGTCAGCATTGAAAACCTCATCAGATAAAATACAAGAACTTCTTGGAGAAGACAGAATGGTGTGTCTGGCTGAGCTGGAGGTTTTCTGTTACTTGTTAATAAAAAATGCTCTTTCTGCCACTTGTCCATCTGGGTGTGCCACAATGTCTGTTCTCTGCAGATGGGCCACTGTTGAGAAGAAATGGTACTCCCCCCACCTCCTTAGCCCCCCCTTTCCCACTAGCATGTGCTCCAGGGACTAGGGTGCCACAGGCTGGGCAAGGTCAGTTGGCAACCTTCCTCCTTGTGGTCCAGCCAGCTGCTGTGACACTGAACCTTGTTCACACTAGACATGGAAATCAAGCAGTTATATGATCCAGTATGGTGTCTGGCAGTGCTCTCTTGGGCTTGACCTTAAAAACCCAACTCAGCTGGGTTTCTTTGTATCCAGCGTGGGCCTTGGTCCCATTTCCTTTTTGGTACCCTGCAACCAGGTACAGAGGAGCCCTCCTGTTCAGAGATGAACAAACAGGAGATTTCTCAGAGTCATAAGCTTTTATGAGAAGCGTCCTTGAGAAGAGACTAGGGTTGGAGAGCAGACCTGGAGACTACAATAAAGAGAGATAACCTCTGGCCCAAGATAATCTGTAGGTTGACATATTCTTGGAGTAGGACAAATTGTTCTAGGAGAACACTGAGATGGTGGCTGGAATTATGGTCAGCCTCTCTTCACTGCCCTGCCAGAAATGCTGCATGTGAGAGGATGAACTGACATTATGAAGGGACACTACTGTATGTGGAAGCTCTTCCTCTTCTTTGGTGGCTCTAACCATCTGTGAGAAAAAGGACAAGAACGGTTGAATAGTGCATGCACTGGGCAAGCCTTGATTTTTTTCAGCCATGTTTTGTGTAGAAACTGTTGTGCTTCAGATTTTTTTCATACATACCTTCATCACCAAGAAGCCTGGAGACATCTAGACTGCTGGGAGACCTAAATCAGGTCAGGTATTTTCTTCTGGGTTGGGTGCTATCCCTGTGCCCCTTGAGCAATTTGTTGATGGCACATCCCTCATTGTCCTTTGGGCTCTGCCCATGTTGCCACTGCAGGACTGGCTCTGCAGCATGACCAAACCGGTCAGCTGCATAGGCTGCCCACAATACCCAATAGCACTCCTCTGCCAAGGAGTGTACGCTATCCACCTTGAAAGACCTTTCCTTCATATCAGTCCTTTGTTGGCTCAGCTGGCCATTGACTCTTGCACAGACCAGCTGTGACGTTCTCTGTGCATTCATGGTTATCAGGGTAGGGTCAGTAACGCTGTACAGTTCCAGCTCTTTGTACAATTGATTTTGGTGCCTCGTTATACACTGCAGATTTTACTTCTACTTTCACTGACTCTGTTAACCTAGGCATTAACAAATCGAGCTTTTCTCACCATAATAAAGATGAATTAATTTAACTTATTGTGTTGGTAAGTCATATATGAGCTGGTCCCCTAATAAATAATGGTTCATTTGTTCATGTTTTGTTTCAGTATCAAAGCCACTGTATAAATCATAGAATCATAGAATGTTAGGAGTTGGAAGGGACCTCTGGAGATCATCAAGTCCAACCCCTCTGCCAAGCAGGACCATAGAATCTAGGGCAGGTTACAC
>JAVSBS010014884.1:6242-16640 GCA_033124195.1 Coracias cyanogaster | reverse complement strand
TATACAGAATCACAGAATCATTATGGTTGGAAAGGACCTCCAGGGTCATCAAGTCCAACCTTTCTCCTAGCATCTTTGGTTTATATTTTTTTAACAATCTGCAAAGTTTCCTTCTGTTTATTGTTTAAAGCATTAGTATCTTGATTAGGTACTACACCTTCCAAGTTAAAGTCCATGTTACCACACTAGAGTCTTATCTTTTCAGCTAACTAGGTAATCTTAATAAGCTTTCTTGAAAGTTTTTGCTTCAGTTATGGTTTCCATGAAGAAACTGCTGTGTCCCATCCCTCCTAACCACATCTGAGTCAGAAATACCCACGAATATTGGTAATAAAATGGACACCCATTCCACAGTCCCCTAAGCAAGCCAACCGACACAAGGTTGATCTCTATCTAACCTGTGGAAGGAATGAGACAAATTGAAGAGTCTGGGATGCATTTCTTGTTGTCACAGAAAAAAGCAAAGCTGGTACAGCAATCGTTTCTACAGTTTCCATAGTAACTTAACACCCAAATAAATCACAGCATAAAATTCTTTACCATATAAATCAACAAATCTCTCATTGTATAATAATTAGGGCTATAATACTACAATAAAAGGCAGCATTTTAACTAACCTGTAGTCCCTCTTGCTAAGGTTGGTGTAGCGCACAGTGTCATCCATGCTGCAGGTGACCAGCTGATCCATTTCATCCACTGCCATTCTAGAAACCTGGTTTGTATGGCCTTTCCCAGAAAAGCCATCATTTTCTCCAGTTTCAGAATCCCAATAATGTGCATAACAGAATTAAGGAACATTTGAAGATACTGGTGCAGTCAGATACAGGATCACAAAAGTTAAATAATTAACAGGATATCTAAGGTTAGAAGGGACCTTTTGAGATTGTTTAGTCCAACCCACTGCTCAAATCAGTCTCAGTTACAATGGGCTGTCTATTCCAGGGCCACAAAAATGATCAGAGGGCTGGAACACCTCTCTTATGAGGACAGGCTGAGAGACTTGGGGTTGTTCAGCCTGGAGAAGAAAAGGCTGCAGGTATATCTTATTGTGGACCGTCAGTACTTAAAGGGGGCCTGTACAAAAGATGATGGCCTTTTTGCAGGGCCTGTTGAGACAGGACAAGGGGTAAGTCTTAAACTAAAAGAGTATAGATTTAGATTGGACAGAAGGAAGAAATTTTTTCTCTTTTTTTTTTTTCTTCCCAATGAGGATAGTGAAACACAGGAACAGGTTGCCCAGGGAGGTGGTAGAGGCCCTGCTCCTGCAAACATTCAAGGTCTGGTTGGATGGGGCTCTGAGAAACCTGGTCTATTTAAAGAGGTCCCTGCTCACTGCAGGGGGGGTTGGATTAGATGACCTTTAAAGGTTCCTTTCAACCCCAAACATGCTATGATTCCATGGGGTCTTGAGTATCTCTAGGAACAGAGACTCTACAAGCTCCACAGGCAACCTGTACCAGGGTTAAACCAACCTCGCACTCACTAAATATTAAAGAACCTCTGATGTTCTGTAATGAGCTAAGTGACCTACCACAAACAGTAGCAGATACTGGAACAATTAGCATTAGGTCTGAGAACAGGAAATACTTTTTAAAGAATTTAGTTATAAGTCATGCAACGTTGGCTTTCCCAGATGTTATATATTAACATCACTTTACACTATTAACACTATCCTACAGCTCTGCAAAGAAAGAAGTCCTATATTTATAATGGTTTATGTCAATGTGACAGCATTTTAATGCATCACGGCAAGCAGGATGAAGAACTGCAGTTTTATTTATAAGCTTCATAACACTGAAGAAAAGCCAACAGTATTCTAGTTGAATACATCTCAACCTCAGCCTTGAACATGCCCTTCATGAACCTTCAGGCTGCATTCCCAGTGTTTTGCTCCAGAAACCAACAGGACTGAAATAGTCTCAAAAGAAGTTTCAGTAGTACAAAAGCCTGATGACACTTGGGATACCAAATTAAAAACACAAATTCATGTGTCAAAGAACTACAAAAAAATACATCATAATACAAATGGGAAAACTAGAATTGCAAAGAGAAATGCATGTTAATGGGTCAGAGAGAGATCAACAAGAGTTTCTCATACTGAACATCGGAAAAACGAGATACATAACTTTCAGCACATGCCAAGATCTACCCATCTATCACATGGAACAGCAAGAGACAGCAATACATATTTTCTGTGTATCACAGAATATACAGAAAGTTACAAGACACTAATTTATCTATTTGCTTGCTCCTCCATACTAAAACTACCACAAAGAAGTGACAATTGGAAATTAAGAGCTGGCTTATATTTAGCAGGCAACTTTAAAGGCGAACAGTAAAATAGCAAGTTAGCGGAAAGCAAAATAAACTTCTTCAGACATAAAATATTCACTTGTGTCCAATAAAAGTAAGGTTTCTTTCTTTGGTGAAATTGTTTTTCTTCCTCCTAGTGAAGAATCTCAGACACAGTTCTCTCTCTAGAGCACAAACAACCACCAAAGGATATTAATATGACCATCATTACTTCCAGAGTAAATATAGGACCTTCCACCACTTTTATGCACTGTAAGACACTGAATTGATTTACTATGACCCTGTGAATGGGACACAAATAATAATTATTGACAGGTAATTTTTCATCCTAACACACTTATAATTCAAACCTACTTGAGAAGAAGTACAGATTACTCAGAAAACAGCATATAATTTTATTCACAAGCATTAAAAATCACCCAGAATACAAATCACTAATTAATGGTGCAGTCATTTAACTGTTGCAGCATTGTTATTTCCATGTACTACTCCTTGAAGAGAACCAATAGGCACCGTCAATATCTTTATTAGCCTGCTGAGCCAAAATACTTGCATGGCCTTGTCACGGACAAAGTTTGCTTTTCAGGTACTAAAGTCCCTGATTCAGTGAAGGGGACTAAATATGGTCATGTACCCATACAAATTGCCAGAATTATAGTACCAATAGCAAGAATCTGGGACATCTGTTTCTAGTTCATGTGAAAACGCAAGTTCCCGTGAGAGAGCTGTGTCAGTGAACTCTTTAAATCCTAAAATTAAAGCTCAGTTGCCCTAGTCACCTTGTTGTACACTAGCTCTGGTAGAACAAGTCATCACTGGTAGTTTTCTATCTATGTTTTATTTCTTTTCTCATCTCAAGAACATTTAAAAGCTGCAAAAAAAGACAAGTTGACCGCCTTAATTGAAACCAGTATCAGTCTGGGTATTTGCACAAAGCACAGTATCACGCATGTAACATTAACTTCTTGATTCATGTGACTTGCAAGAGTCAGGCACACGTTGCTCATCTGGCAATGCTAATTTAACAAAACCCTTTTTCAATAGGTACTATTCCATCTAGACAACTTCAAACATTGAGTCATTTATTGCAGAAACCACTGCAACAACAGAAGTTTAACCTACCTTTATGACACGTAAAGGCTTATTTGGATTGTTCTTGTCCAAATAATTGATATAGCCAGACAGGGAGATAGTCAGTAAATGGTCTTTCTGCCACAAGCAACCCAGCTGCTGATCCAACACATTTGATCCCATGTTAAAAGTATTGACAATAGAATTAGCACCAACATCCCAGATTTTAGCAGTTTTATCCCCAGAAGCAGAAAGCAACTGGCTACTGTCAGGGCTCCAACTAATCTGTAAAAACAAATGTCAACACAAGACAGTAAATACATTTATTATTGCAAGACTTCACAGTCCATTAGCTTGGTAATTAAATACAACAGTCCATTTATACAAATGAAGCGATACTTACAGCATAAATACCTCCATCATGAGCTTTGCCTCCACCAAGAGCACACACTTTCTCTCCAGTCTTCCCATCATAGACAAAAATCTTAAGAGAGCACAGACATATAACTTAAAGGGAAAAGCAGGAACAGAAAAAAACAAAACAAAAAAACAACAAAACAAGAAACTGAAACAGATAATTCTGAAAGAAACAGATCAGCCTTTTCTCTGCAGCATGCCTGCAGTTTTATCAAACACTAGATTTTTGAAGAAGAGGCCCAAGTATGCCTGCATTTAATATTTAAGACTAAACAAATGGGATGACAACGGTAAATAACTGCAGCAAGCCACTCTCTACACTGGATCCTGACATTCAAAACTCTGGAACATGTTACATGTTTGACTCCTGCAGTGAGGGCAGCAGTTGAGCGCTGCGGCTGTGGGAATCTGCCTTCTCAGGAGGAGGAGCTACCTATGGTAACAGTGTCATTGTCAAACCTGCCCTCATCCCTAGAGAGTCCACACCCAGCAGGGTTGCTATCTATGGAGTTGAGTGTTTCAGCCAGACTTTTCAGGATCATAACAAGGACATATATATTCTAAAACTTTAATATGTTCCTGTCAAAATGACCTGTAAGAGAAGTCACATGCAAGGGAGATGGAATGGGAAAAAAAGCTCAATGAGAGCAGTCTGGTTGATGTCAGTTGTTAAACAGCTTTATAGAAGGATACTTGAAAATTTAAGCCAATTGTTCCTCAGCATGAAAAAAGCAGCAACATGGATTTTACAATACCAATCCTACTCCCAACATGCACAAGAAAATCTTCTCATGCTAAAAATCACTACCAAAAGAGTTCCTTGTTTTTTACCTGGCCATCTGCACTAGCTGTAGCAAATCTGTTCCCATCAGGAGAAAACCTCACACAGTTCACAAACCGTGTATGGTCCTGTAGGAAAAAGGTAAGAATCAGCACACAAAATGGGAACAGACATTTTTACATAGAAGATAATCCAGTAACAATGAAGTTCTCTTACAGGTGAGTCATAAATTAGCTGCGTAGATGCCTGCTATAGATGATTGCTACAGATTAAGTCTAGTCTCTATCTGAAGAGGATTATGGGGATCAAAAACAGCTCAAGGAAGAAACTATGACATCAATACTGATGCAGTTCAAACAACCTAGCACAATACCAGGTTAACGAGTACCCAGTTTCAGGGATGAGTAGGAAAACACCCTCAGCTGCAGCCTAGATGCAAACACAGGATTCTTCCCCCCGGTCACTGAATTCTTCTGCAACTTTCTCTACGTTTTGACTCTTGCTTCATCATGCAAGTAAGTCTTATACACAGAAAGAAGAGTACTTTATCCTTTTTATTTTAAGAACGACAGGCATGAAGAATAAATTATTATTTTACTTGGAATTCCATTTCTGGGAGACTGCACTAGTGGTAGCTCTGAAGTAACCAGACAAGACTGAGGTATGGTCCCCAAATAGACTATTTACAAGTAGGAGACTATTCAAACCATGCTAACTAGAAAACACGCGTTAAATAGGGAAGCACCACAATGAGGCCAAAGCTCCCATGCAAAGAGATTTAGAATACTATTTTTAGTATTATGAAAGGCAGGTTCTAACCTACTTTCCTTAACTATAGGGTTTTTTTTCCCCCTGATGATACCTCAAACTCTAATCTAAACCATATAACAGCCCGTACCAGAATCCCATATATCAACTCAAATATCACTTTAAAAGGAAGACTGCATTGCATACTGGTCAAAGCAGCACTGGTAAGCAATTCAGACTTCAGAGTTCCAAAAGCACCGGCTCAGCAAAATGCAAGTATCAACTTAAGTTCAGAAATATATTAGGCAACTACATCATTTCATTGGATTGCAGAGCTCAAAACAATTCCTTTTCTAGAGCTGGAATGGAATCCTTATTGAAGCCAGTATATGAAGGCTACTAAAGGCACATACTTAAGGAAAGGCCTACTCCTGTATTTTTGAAAACAAACAAAAAAGAACTAAACCTTTTCAATTTACTACTGCAATAAAACCCAGCATCTCTTCAGTAGTTTTGAGGCAAGAGGCCTGTCTTCTGCCATCAGAAACAGCTGCAGAAGCTTTTGGCTTTTCATTTTCTTTGGCCTCAAGTAACTCTGACTGTCATAAATGTGGTAGTTCCAGGCTTTGTTTCATTTACATAAGAAGAATAAGAAAAAAGAAGTGAAAAGGAATGTAGAAACAGAACTGACCACAGAAGTTACACACCCACTCCTCACTGTAGAAAGCAGCTACGCTTTCAAACATCTACACTCACCCTTTCTAAGCTGCCCTGGGATTTTAGATTTCAGCACTCTTAAGCAGATTGGAAAATTCCATTCACACCACCACATTTCTCAAACCAAGCACCCTGGAAAGCATTAAGAAATTCTATGCATGTCTGCACTGGGAAGTAGAGCTCAGAAAGCACCAACAGGGTCGAGGAAACATCCTACTTAAGGAAGAGTATGAAGAACAACAACAACAACAAAACATTCTGAAAAAGCGCTTCAGGTTTTCTTAACCAAACATTTATTTCAGTCTTCCTGGCCTGAGACAAGCCTTCAGTTATACTTGTATATGGGCTTAAGAAAGACACTTGACACTAACTGCACCTCAAAAGGGAGGGCTAAGAACTTCTGTTGTAACGCATAGTTTTGACAAGAAATGCAAGCTTGTTGGAAAGTTTTTGGCCAACTTGTTCCACAGTTTAAAAAGAACTATATCTAATCTTAAACTCACACTTATTGTAAACTTGAACTTGAATGGCGGTCCCTCAAAGAAAGCTGCACAGTTGTCATCGCTGCCAGTTGCCAGACGATATGGTCTTGTTTGTTTAATGTCTACGCTATTGATCACTTTGTTGTGCCCAGTAATCTCGCCAACAGAAGAACCACTATCCCACAAGAACACTGCTCCAAACCTAGTTAAAAAAAAAAAACACACAACAACTATAATTAATACAAATTACAAGTAGATTAACTCCTTGAGCAAACAGCGTATTTGAGTGCACTCAAAGAAAATTAGGTCATCTCGTTAATCTCATGCACACGCCATCATAGTTCCCTGAAGGCTATTTGAGACCTTGCTGGAGAGAGAATCTAATCTTCAGCAGGAAACATGTGCTGAAGGGAACAGACAAGCAAGTTTTATGTGTAAAGCTTCTAAAGCTCAGAGATCCAAAAGATACTCTTCAGCAAGTCTGTCAGTTTATAAAAGAAAGCAGGAAGTTATTCCATCTGCCTTGTCACTACACAGAATGGAGAAAGCTAGGATAACAATGACATTGAATCATTTATCTGACTATTTAGCCTATATTGGGTACCATCACTTTTACAATTATTATTAAAGGATTAAGGAAGAAGAGTTATAACAGCATTTGTCAGTTTGTACTGTAAATCACCTTAAAAAAAAATTGGTATAATCAATCAATAGCAGCATTAAACTGCCATAGCACCACTATTAAAAAGGGGTTCTACAGAATCACTTCAGCAAAATTCTAAACTGAAAGTGCACCCACCTAACAGGAAACTGTCAGTTTTTGAAGCAGAAGAGCAAATTTACATATTATCTACACAGGGATAGGTAAGGGTGGAAGAAGGGATGGAGGACAAAGAGTCTCTGTCAAGTATCAGGACACAGTACACAACTGTGATTAGAAAATGATACAGGGTGTCAGAGAACAGGACCACAGTATGTTTTTCAGACCTTTACGCGTAAGACTACGTGGTCTGGACTCTGCTTTAAAGATCTGTCAGTCTTTAAACATTAAAAGATATAAATCTGACTGTAATGGGCAGCTCATTAAGTCTGATAAGGACAACTGGTTGTGATTTTCTTTTAAGTACCATAATAAGACCTAAAAATATGGGTGTGTTGCTGAGGGAGAAAATCCAGATACACTTTTTTTCTACTCCTATTCAATCATGTCCTCTCAATCTGGGAGGGGTGAAAGGAGAGGGAGAATTGTCTTGTGTGTCTCCCTTCCTAATCTATCATTAATCAGACAGTTATATAACAACTAGACAAAAAAAATCCACCAAAAGGCATACTGAACTGCCATCACCAAATGTAATACCAACCTTTAAAAAACAAACACGGCTCACACCACTTTAATTGAGCAGTTCTAACAGAACTGGATTTTCCAAGCTGTTTTACAGCTGTCAAATACTGCATAAAAAATTCTGCTGCAGAACAGCACAACTTGAAGTCTAAACAGAGAACAAGCCATAATTTTCTTCCCTTGGAAAAATTAAAAGCTTTCTGCAAAGAACCTGATTTGCTAGAAATACAAAGGTTTCCAGTATTTAAACAGTATATGCATATAAAAGAATTACTTACTTTTCCCTTCCTTCTCCAACCACAGCAATTCTCTTGCTGTCTTCAGTCCAGGCAAGGTCCTTTATTTTTCCTGCAAAGGGCTGATACTCATACTTCAGTAGGTGTTCCTTCTGTGTAGTATCCCAGATTCTCAGCTTTCCAGAGACATCTGCCATAACAAAATAGAATATAACTATTGTTGTTTCAGCATGACTTGGTCACATGACTCAGTAATCTGCCAGGATACAGATTTTAAGCTACAGTGAACACTTGTATTAAGGACATATTATCTCACCCTATTAGTTACTACAAATCATTCAATGTAGGAAGGCTGCAGATTAGGTCTGTTTCACTGAATGATGTTCTAATCAGACAGTAAGGTTCAAGACATGCAGTAACAAATCAAACACCTAGAGACAACTTTTGCAGACACATGAAGAAATCCCACAGTTGGTATGTGTTGATTATCTGTGTTACCCCAGAAAACCCCCCAAAATGCAAACCAGCCCTCTCCTCCCCAGCAACTACCAGACAGCTTACTGGGAAGGAAGCCACCCTACATGTAAAATAAGACAGCAATGTGGTGGACAATGGCTGATGCACTGAAATTCATACCTCAGCTTTTTCGTACCTTCAAAGCCAACCTATTTTGCATACAAATACCAGGTATATGTAAACATATAAAGAGACTTCTACTAAGTTGCTATGTTTTCTATACAACAGCATGTACATACTTCAGGTTGTGTGTGGATACCTGCACTATCTGGATTACCACAAAGGAATCCAACAATATTCAAAAGTGGTAATGTCACAAGCAGCAGACATAGAACAGGTTGTAACAATTTAAGACTTTATAATGAAAGCTTCCTTGCCCACTGTTTCCTCTCTGTATTACAGAGCCCTAAAGCTTGCTTCTATTCAAAGTAACTACTGTGGTGCAGCACTGTAACTAGAAGAATTGTTCTACACACAGGCAGGTTTATACACTTCTAATGAAGCCCACACAGCAGATTCTGTGTGCACTGGACCCTTCATAAAAGCCACTGTAGTATAATATATACATTTCATTTCTGCAGAAAGATTTTTGAGTTCTGTTCACTGTTTATTGGTGCATCTTTACCGCTCAATTTAAACATACAACAACCTTGTATGTTTGGGACCTGATCATGGACTCATCTCCGCTTCTGCTAAAAGGACAGATGCAAAATCCTCCATTTTACATAGTTAAAGCACAGTTTTAATGTGGACTTCAAAATCTAATTGTTTGCTCCATCTCTTAATAGATAGGACACATATAGCTTTAGCTTTGTGGTATCTCCCATTACTACATCTGTTATGACTTCAGGAAGAGAAATTACTATAAAAGCCACAAAGCATACTGCCAAAGGCCAGTCTCATCAAGCACATAAAGTATTAATGCGGGTTGCATGGCTAATGCAGATTTATAGATAGAGAAATGAATCTTACGTGTTATACTTAGCAACAGCTTAAACAGCCTGATACTATCTTCAGACCCTATGCTCAGCAGTATCACGAAACTATTTATAAATGACATAGAGAAGACACTTTTTAAGGGAAATATTGCAGCTTAGACTCGCTTAGTTGGGTATGACATAACTTCTGAAAGAAGTCAACTGAATACTACCCTAGGAACGCGGAGCTTTCTTACGCTGATCATGAATGAGTAACTTCTTCACAGATCAGGCTGTGTATATATCACTGTTCTTTTACAGAGGACTGAACATCTACAAGGCTGCAACAATTATGGTTATTCTGAGGGTTAAGTACAGCAGAAACCTAGAACACAAAGTCTGTAGAACAAAAAATGCAAACTGGATTTTAAGAAGGCATTCAATTGGACATATGGTTCACACACAAGACTGAGCCAAGAAAATTTTGGCTCTGGATCTTTTCAGACAACATGAGGAGGAAAAAGCAAAAAGAAACCAAACCAACCCCAACAAAAAAAACCCTCTGGTATCACTGTTCTTACAGGTTCCTCACTACTCAAAGGATACATATCAGTAGTAATCAACATGGATTCACCAAGGGGAAGTCACGTCTGACTAATCTGATAGCCTTCTGCAATGGAATGATTGGATGGATAGATGAGCAGAGGGCAGTGGATGTTGTCTACCTTGACTTCAGGAAGGCATTCGACACGGTCTCCCACAACATCCTAGTAGGCAAGCTTAGGAAGTGTGGGTTGAATGGACAGTGAGGTGGATTGAAAATTGGCTGAAAGATAGAACTCAGAGGGTTGCAATTAAT
>JAVSBS010014883.1:0-18903 GCA_033124195.1 Coracias cyanogaster | reverse complement strand
AAACTTTTCAGAGGTTATGAGCTGATCTGAGGGGCTCACCAGCACTTAGCTAATGGCAGCGACAGAACGGACAGGAGCAGCTACGGTTATTTCCACGGATGCTTCCCTACGCTGGTAGTGCTCGTTAGCATCACAAATGGGCTGGTACCTGAGCTCTCTGCAATTTCTGCCTTTGATAGAAAATTGATTCTGAGTTGACTTGCTCAGCCCAAGGGTCACAAGGCTCTCCTGGCCAAGCCTTCTCCCTGCAGAAGGTGGCTACACAGATTGGAGTAAGACCTTATGAATTTTTCACATCTCTTAAATAATCATTTATCATAAGGAAGTGCATGTGCTATAGACAATTTTCTTTGTTTGTTGCAATTTGGGTTTGTTTTAGAAGTGAGGCTTCCTTGTTAACTTTTTTCCCCCTCAAATGACAGAAGTAACACCTTATTAACAAGAGCAACTTAAAAGCTGAAGCCTTCACAGCCAAAGGCCTCTATGTTCAGCAAAATAATGATAATTTTTAAAAACGCTTCCACTTTGAATTAACCGCCTTTTGGCCAATTGCGCAAATAAACCTCAGAGCTGGAGTCACATGAATGCAAGTGTTCCCACCCAGGTGTCAAAGAAGCAAAAGGCCTGTGACAGAGCATCCAACCAGGATGAAGTCTTTAGCATTGGTGGGCAATGGTTTTTGATGAGGAGGAATGAATGACTTCAACTAGAGCTGAGCTGCCCCATTTAGGCAGAGAGCTGAATAGAGCCCATCAGGACAATTCATCAGCTCCTTGTCAGCCTCCTCCTCCTGGGAAAGCCTCTTTGCCTGCACGTGTCCAGATTGCAGACAGTATTTAGTGTGTGATGGGCAGTCAGGTGGTCACAAGGTAGAGACCTGTGTTCAGATCAGGTCAGGTCACTCATACTGTCCATGCATCCCTTTTTTAATTTATTGGGTATTTTCTGATGTGTCAGGAAAGGTTATACTTTGGATGAAACCTCATCAGGTAAGGTAATTTCTACTGTTGTGTCATTGCTGCTCCTCATGTGTTGAATTTCTTCATTCGCATTTAGCTACTGGAGGAAGGAAGCTCCTCTAGTGCTGATTTGGTTTTGCAAGGTTAGGTCCATGTTAGCATGTGTGTAAACTAATAGAAGAGGGGATTAGGCCATAGCAGAAAGGGACAGTGCGTCTTGATGGAAACCCTAACCTCTTCTCATTTACATATGGTGACATTTTGCAGAAATATTGTAACATTAGCAGTGGCATAATGAAATTCTGCCTATCAGCCGTGGAAGGAATAATGTTACTGTAAAGGTAACCTGTCCACAGTTTATCAGCAAAATATTCATGGCAAGAAACATACATTTACCAATGAGTGTTAAGAACAGTATTTTTTCCTTATATTTTTTTTCTCATGGGCTATCCATCTTCTCCTCCAGATTTACTGCATGATCACTCCCTTTACATGCTAATTATGTGCAGCTCTGGTGAATTTGTTAGTAGTGACACTTCGGGCACCCAGTGGGACTGCAACTCATTATGTGGCAATGTCCAGATATATCAGATATTATTAGCTGTCATTAATCTGCTGTGGAAACATTGAGTGCACAGCCAGGAGAGAGACCAGGAAATAGAGTCAAAATGAAGTCTGCAGCCATGCTGGCCCCCAGAAGGTCAGAGGGCAAATCAGCAGGGGAGAAGAATACACCTTAAAATGGCCAGTGCTTAGCAGCAGATTTTTAACCCATTATAAACCAACATTTTGAAGAAGAGGAGAGACAAAAAGCAATGATGCTGTTTGTAATGTCCGTATGGCTATGCTTTAGTGGAGGAAATGGGGACGCAGCCTTAAACTGCTGCTTTTTAAAGCTATTCTCTAGAACTGCATCTTGGTGGTAAGTGAGGAAGAGGAAGAGTGAGCAACATGCAGTATCCATCTCAATGTGGGTAGCACCCAAGCATAAAGCTTTGAACTTAGGCTAGGGTTACTTCAGAATAGGGTTAGCCCCCCTCCCATTTGAAGGTCATATTTTATAGAACTGGACCTGGCAGCAGAGAAAATCCTGCAGGAAATAAGAGCCTGCTCTCGCTGCTCATCCAGAGCTTTAATTCATCTGTATAAAGGACAGATGTTTGCCTCTAGACTGTGGACACGGTGCTGATCACCCTTGTCATAAGTTGCAGTTTTGGCATCAATTATGAAAAAAAGTCATTTGTAAGAGTTATGCTTGTTTGTGCAGCATTAGTTACAAGGCTTGGAGCACAGAAATAAATAGAAAGGTTCTTCCCAGAAAACTCCACAACCTTTTTTAATCTCCAAGATGACTTGCAGAGTACTGCCCAGGTCTGTAGGAAGTTATATCTTCTTTCTTTACATCAGCTAGTAAGGCTGGAAGAGACCAGGCAGTGAGGTCTTCTCTGGTCTGAAATAGAAGCAGAAAACACCAAAGTTGAGGCCAGGAATCTCTGAGCTCAGTGGTGAGGTATTAACTAGACACCATTCAGAGCAAAGGAGATGGGTTGGTTAGTCTGTGTTGTAATTTATGGGTGGCTTTTGCTATTGTTCAGGGGCAACCTGAAAACTCAGTGACCTTAAAATAAAAGTAAATAATGAGATAGGGGGATTCAAAATGGGAAATTTTGTATAGGACATTTTATTAAAGAAAGTAAAAATAATATGTTGTTTCCAAGGTTTGCAAGGATCTATGCTTCTTTATTTTGAAGCTGCGGTGCTTTAGTTAGGAGCTTTATACAAAAACTAAAGGAAGGAAAACACTGTAAAATTCTTCAACAAATAACAGCTTATACTTGTTTAGGGAAGCTGGAGTGAAGTTCTTCAGCCAGTTGCTTGGAAATTTCCAAGTGAGCCACCCATCTGAGTTTCCTGAAGGAATTTGGGAAGTACTGGCTTTATTCCAGTTAAAGGGGTCTAACTGAATGCTTCACAATTTTTCATTTATTGCGACCATTGTGTGATCTAATCTTATTCTAATGAGCATAATAACAGGAAATAAATGACCCAATGTTTTATTTATGTCTTCAATTAGACTCTGATAAACCCATGCAAAAACAACAACTGTGGGCTGGGTTTTAGGTTGTCTTAAATTCTCCACAGTCCCCTGAAAGAGAAAACAATGTTAGTATTTGGGGAAGTGGGTCCTGTTAATACTTCTTAAACTAACAGCCCTTCAAAAACACTGGTTCTAGGAAAAGATTTAGAAGGTGTTTGGGTGGCATTGAGGGGTTTGCAGAAATACCCAGAAGTGTTTGTTACACAGTGTTAGCCATGGGGCAGGTGGCAAGTACCCAGGGAAATAAAGAAGCAGCATTTTTATCATTGGTCTTGGGCCTTTGCGATTTTGGTGTTACAGGAGGGTTTATTTTTATGTGAGAGCAATGCAATAGCCAAGAAAAATTATAATCTACTGGCGTTAACGTGGACCAAAAAATCCATTCTGAGTGCAGTATGAATGCATTCAATAGGTCAGTCATCGATTCTGTAGTCTTTATGAAATTTTACAAATACAGGATGCCTTACCCTTCTTCCAGGGAAAGGGAATAAAAAAATAATTCCAGTTTCTTTTATGTTTGAGTGCTTCAAAGAGCTGAGCATGGGGTGAGTACTGTTTTAGTAGTAGGTTAATGAGTTACAGGTCAGGCTTATAGTGGAAAAATTGCAGTCAGGCTCCATGGTGCTGCATTTGCCAAATTTGCATTGATGAAACTATTATGGCAGGCTCACTTTTTTTTTTTCCCGTGGAGGAACATGTTTGTTATTTGCCCATCAATATTATGCTGTCTTTTCACTGCTTTGTTGCTCCTTATGAATCCAGGGGCACTTATTTTCACATTTAACATGATATGCACGAGCAGCCCTCTCCCAAGTGGTGGACTAGTCAGGTGTAAAACTCGGATGTATGTGCTCTGTAGGGCTGGGTCGAGAAAATTCCATGGAACACAGAGTGTGTTAGGTTTTACAGAAGTCTACATCACTTCTTGTTCTGTTGCTTGTAGTGAGTTAATTATTCTAACTTGTAATGGCAGGAGAAGGGAATCACCTTGAACTCGGAGTGTGGGGAGAAGCAATAAACAAAGTGCTGGATTCTCTTATTCTTGTGACTGAGAAAATCACAAGTGTAGTCTAAAAGTCCTGACAAAAATTTTACCTTCCTGGCAAGCATGAGTATCTTTAGGAATAGCCTAATCGATTTGCTTGTTTTTATTTTCATGATCAGCTTTGTAAAAGCTAATCATAGTTACAGATTTATAGTGTATATCGTGTGCAAAGTTAGTTGTAATTATTATATTCAGCCTTCTGAAAGTTAAGAAGCAGCGTCGGCTTTGAACTCTCATATTTGCTCAGGAGTTGCTTTGGTGGGTGAGCTATTAGATCAGTTGCAATATTCAATTATCTTGAAGGTCCCTTCCAACCCAAACCGTTCTATGATTCTCAGAGGCCATTGCCCCCTGAATTTTAGGGTCATGACATCAGGATCCAATTCTCCAGTTCCTCTGCAAATGAGTGTAAGTGGCAGGGCTCTGTCAGAGCTCTGCTCTCCTTATCTCCTGCAGTACTTTATAACATGCAACATTGCCAGTACTAGTGCCATAAATTACCCTTACCTGATGTAAAGGGTAATCAATATTTCGGGTGATTCACTGTTTTTGTGATGTTTACAGGGGAAAAAAAAAAATAGAAGAAGAGATGAGTTAAGATTTAGATTCACTGAAGCTTTCCTGATGTCCCTGGTCATTTATTCATTATCCTCATCACTCATTTAGGTGACTTAGACTCTTGTAGAGTGAGGTACTAGTCAACAGTTGGGTTGATGGTTGGACTTGATGATCTTAGAGGTCTTTTCCAACCTTAATGATTCTATGCATGAAGAGGGAAGAATCTGACCTGAAATTACCAATCTGTGAGTTGTGATTAACATTTTTATTTAAAGGATTCTGACGCAGCTCAGACAGGAACAGGAAAATGCAACCAGAACAATAATAACACCAAAACTCAGGGTGACGTTTCAAAACTATTTCTTGAAAAATCTAAAGAATTTTACTGTTTTCCGTAGTTGCAGATGGTGATATTTTTTACAACTATTAGTATTTTTATTTCCTTAGCACTACAAGGAAATGAGAGCCCTTTTGCTGCTGTTGTAGTTAGAAAACAGGTCGACATTTTCTGAACCCCAGAAAAATATTATTTAAATGCATAAAACAGATTAAAGAGAGACTGGTTAAAGTGTGTGGAGTGATGAACATTTGCTTCCCTGCCACAAACAGTTACAGAATTGGGTTTCACGTGTCTGGCCATGCATTTATATGTGCTGAAAGTGCATAATGTTAGATCAAGGGTGAGTTACAACTCCACAAGTCTCCACTAGGCAGTTGTAACTGTTCATTTCAGACGCAAGCAAATTACTTCACAACAAAATACAGATAAACATGAAATTAATTTCAGTCTCTTTTTAATGAGGAGTTACATTATGCAGTACTAAAATAGAATAATTTCCTAAATTTGTTGTAATCCGTTTCTAAACCCATCAGGTGTTTGCTGAGGTTTTATCTTCTTAAAAGCACTGTCAACTTTTGAACCCCACTCTGCAGTGTTGCAGAATCAACTACCTCTGAAAAAGAAACCCCACAAAACCGCAAAGACCAACAACAAATAAACCAAAACTGCTGCTGAAGCTTTTTCAGGGGAAAAAATGTAGGTGTTCAAGGGGAATTTTGCTACTTCCCTTAACAAAGCCAAGGTTCTGCTCTGGTAGCCTGGACCTGGATCTAGGATCACACTGCATGAGGTGAATGCCTCTTTTGGATGTGTGAAAAGCCCTGGTGATCTCCCTCATGTTTTTTCCTCCTCTGTGCACCTGAATTTACCCTTGACAGTGAATTTTGACAGCTTCCCTTTTGAACAGCTTTGTATGATTGCTTCCATCCATAGGTTACTTTATTCAAGTGGATTTGCCACAGAGCACTTGCCCATTAGCAATCTCTTCTGCAGCCTGCTTTAAAATCTGCTTATGGTTATGGCCAGATAAAAGCATGTGAGGTCAGTTTGGTAGAGCGGAGACAAATACTTTAACATAAGGTTTTCTATTCTGTGCAAGCAGCTAATAAAAGTGCCCGCAGGTGTTGAGAATTATCCTTCTCTTGGAGATTTCTTTACAATCTGAACCTAATCTTGGCAAAAGCTTTGGCAAGGATATCTGGCACATTAATTAAATGACTTTCCCTCCCCCACAAGTCTTGTGCTGTAACTTTGATTAACCACCTCTGTACCCAGGAAGGGAACTGCTGGATAGGCGTTATCAGTTTTGCAGGTGTATGGATGTTAGAGATAACACGGGATTCCTCCTTTATCTGGATGGATGCTCCTTACTGTCTCAGCGCTACACAGCTTTTCCCCTAGCTCCAGCTCCAGGGATCCTGCAGGCGTGTTATGAGATTTGTAGTATGAGGAGCTTTGTATTCAATACGTATCTCTGGATGGCCTCTGCTGCGAAGTTTCAGATCCTTAGGGGGAAATGCCTGACTCCTCCAGAGCTCCCCCTCCATTTAACTGGCTTTTCCTTCCTGCAGTATTGCAGCTGTGACACATCAAAGCCGGGAGCTGGCGTGGCAGGACGTGCGTTCCCAAAGCAGCCTCAGTGACGAAAGGTGATTTGCAGTGACAGGTTTCATATCTTACGGTGTCATTTTCATGAATGACTTGGCTAATTAAATTTAATGTGGAACAAGAGCTTGCTTACATTCTGCCAGGCTTAAGATGTTCTTACTCACACCTTACTTAAGGAACAATTCCTACTGTTGAATAAGGGCTCCGGGATTTAGCCCTCTGTTAGCAGTCTTCCATAAACCCTTTGTTTTCCTAACATGTTAAAAACCAAGGCTTAATGGGTTCATGATGACATCAGTTATCAAGATTTGTGTGGTGTTGGCAGATGTTGAATTTTCAGTGGAAAACCATTAAACAGATTTGAGTCAGGGCAAGTTTCACAACATGCACGTATTATACCGGTGGTTACATGTGTTGACTTCAGCTTTATTTATTACAAAGGAAAACAGGCCTGTACTTATACAACAGCAGCAATGAGAAATTAATCTTCCCAATAGGAAAATCAGTCTTGTCTTGTTAAAGGTACTCAAAGTTACATATTGAGCATGCTGAGCTTGCAAAAACTATGTCTGCAACTTTCAGATTTAATAAATCCTAGGAGTATTTTAAAAAGGACATCTTTGGGTGCCTTTATTTTTGGACATCCAGTGTAAAGGCGGCAAAATTTTGGGAAGTGTTGAATGTTGAACTGTTCTTTCCCAAATATCTCGAGCATATGTTTATTTTCATATCTGATTAGATTCCTCACTTTTGAATGCTGATTGCCCATCAACTCAGAACATATCAATTCTGGACTAGTTCTAATATTCTTCAACATTAAGAAGTTTCTTTTTGTCATATGACTGCAAAGTTTGCCCAGTGATACTGTCTAGACCAATGAAGGTCTCCAGGCCTACATGTGATATGTGCACAAGAAACATTCCAAACACAGAAACCAAATATACAAGGAGAAATTATTTTTCAAATGAAAATAAGATCCAATGTAGCTAAAAGGCCAAACCCCACAACAAACCAGAACAATAACAACGACCAAAATCACAGGAAATCGGTTCTGTTTTGTGTAGATGTATGTATGTGTACAAATAATAACTTGAAACGAGGTGGTTTGAGTGGCTACAATGTTAGGTTCATACACTAATTAGGACTTGAGTTTGTAGACATGCAGCACACCAAAACAAAAATACCTTTCACTTCTTATTCAACTGGAAACATGCTGGAAATGTTGTATTTTCTAGGAAACTAAACTTCACTCAGTTGTTATGAATTACTTCAGGTTCTGCTTGTGCGTCAGGAGGCATCTCATCATGATCCTTTGCATTAGAAGCTACCAATAAAATTTTTCTTATAATGCACCTTTTTGCACCCTGCAGTTTGTTGCAAATCTTTGATTGTCAGTGCTGCTGCTAAGGAGTGAAATTTTCTGAATGTCAAAATTCTTTGTGACAGTAACTAGAAGGTTTCAAGGGGTAAATCAATTCTTTTTTAGTCATATGGTGCATGACTATGATTCGGTCACAGCGAATCTTTAGAACAAGTGGAGATACGGCACTTCTGCGCCTTTAAAAGAAAATTGAAAAAGAGAAAAAATAAACTAAAAAAGAAAAGAAAAAACCTAGTAAATTAAAAAGAAAGGGTAAAACCTAACATTCTAACTTTCTTATGAGGAAGCACTTAATTTTCTATTTTTTTTTTAAGATACTTCAAGGAAACATTGCTTTTGAACTATGGAGATTGATAAAAATTGAAATGCTTTGTGATGCCACTTTTATTCAGAAAATATTTTAAAACCTTTTTTATATTGCTTTTGATATTTGGGGTTTCAAACAGATTTTTAGTTTTTGGCAGCCTTGCACTTTATTTTCTTCCCATTTGTAGTATTTAACATTATAGCTGCACAAAAGAAGATCAGCGTGTTTTGAAGTAGTAAGGGAATTTTCCTTCAGAAGCAACTCCACTCATTTAGGTTTTGCTCTAGTTTGGAATAGGGTCGAATTTTTCTGTCTTGCAGTGCTGTTTAAAAAAAAAAAAACTTAGTCTTCAGCGGAGCTCTACTTTTCATCAGGCAAAGAAAGAAAGAAAATTCCTTTACTGGGTGCATGCAAAACCACTGTTTCTTCACCAGCAGCAACTTTTCCAGTACATGAAACTAATCACCTGATAAAAAGCACAGGACCAATGATAAGCTTTGAATTAGGACTTGAGTTTTCAGCAGCTAAAGAACAAATGATCATCCACAGATGTGAGCGTGCAAAAGAAAAACATTCCCTCCCAACCTTTTCAAGTGAAAAACAAATGATGAAACGCTGGATAATGATGATTTCATGAGTTACGTGATTTCCTAATTATTACAAATGGGTAAATAGAAAGATTCGGATTATTTATATTGCTGACCTGCCCCAGTTTTATGCCATTCATTATAGTTGGTAATGTTTATAGCAAAATTTTTCCTAACAATAACATTTATGATATTTTAATGTGTGTGTGTGTGGAGGGAAATAGCACATGAAAGAATTTCAGTGGAAATAAGTCTTGACTGTTTTATATTTGGAACTCTGCTGTATTATTTTAGGACCCTGCTCCTCAAAACACTTACGATTAACTTTATTCACACAATTCCAATAGGCTAACTCATAGTATAAAGCTAAATCTTTCCTTAAGCATTTTCTTGTACCTTTTCCCATCCCACCCATCACTTCCCAACATGCATGCGCACAAGGTGTGGTAGATCCATCTTAAGCACTGAACACCCTAAACTGTCTCTTCATTCTCTGTAGCATGTCATTTTAATGAATTAACTATATAGGGTGTTGTTTATGGATGAATATACAGATATTTGCACAAGTATTAATTAATTTATTCCGTGGGCACTGAGTAATTATCTATTTTGCTGTGAGGGCAATTTGCTGCCATACTAAGCAGAAGTCATTCTTTTAGCAAACAAAACAAGCATAGCAGCATTTTTCAGCCATGTGCTGAAAAGTGTGATCAGTATTAAAATGTGTTAAGCGTGGTATCATTATTCTAAAACCAGGCACAGAGATAGAAAATGCGCTGTGATACTGCAAACCGAGCACAGTTTGATGGTAGGACACCCGGGTAGAGGGGGTTTGTATTAGAATATACATCGCATCTATAATGCCTTCTTCTCCCAAATGTAATTAGGTTTTTTTATGAACTGGTAAAATATAGTACATAAAGGACTCAGGGGATTTCCATATAGCCACATTGATTCCCACATGTCTTTTCAAATCATAAATGGTTGTCTTCCTTAGAAATGGATTAGGACAAATTGCATTAGGACACGATTGTGAATCTGATTAAGGTGGAACCATGATCAGGTTTTTTCTTTTGGGCAACCATGTTTTCTTATAACAACCAGAAGACAAAAAAGCCTTTGGCAAGATGTTTCAAAGGCCTTTCTCCTATGCACATAAAAGCAGTTTTCATGCTAATTCAGAAATTGGTCCACACCTATAATTTCTTTATATAGCCAAGACAAAGCTTTGGGCAAAATTTTGCAGTAGTATATATTTCAGATACAGACTTGTGGTTTCAGTAAAAGCTCGTAAAAAGGAATTTCCATGCATAATTTCCTTAAGGAGAAGACTCTGAAGGCAAGCTGCAAGAGAGGCACAAGATCAGGCATTGATTCCAAATCGGTTCAGTGAGAGGAGTGCTGAGAACAAAACCATTCCCAGTGGAAAACTGATTTAATATACTGAATAAATACCTTTTCACATGAACACACTCTGAGAAGAGCCCCAGCCCCTCCTCTTTTTGTGTTAGCATCTGACCCAAATGTTGCATTACATTATTTGACATGGAAGGAAACTAGCACAGATATGTCTGTCTATGGGCAGAACTGCAAATGTTTGGAAAAAAACCAAAACCTGGCAAAACTGATTGTTACTTTCTTCCCCACACCCCCCCTATTTTTTTTAAACCATATTGTCAACCTCAAGAAGCTGAAGGGAATTTAATTGCAGCATTTTAATGTCTGTGTTGTAGTGAAATTAGAAAGTAACTCTACTTTAGAAGGAAATTCTTTACTCTGAGGGTGGTGGGACACTGGCACAGGTTGCCCAGGGGGTTATGGGTGCTCCATCCCTGAATGTGTGCAATGCCAGGTTGGATGAGGCCTCGAGCAACCTGGTCTAGTGGGAAGCATCCCAGCCCATGGCAGGGGAGTTGGAACTAGATGGTCTTTGAGGTCCCTTCCAACCCAAACCATTCCATGATTCTGTGAAAAGTGTTGGTGGTCTGTTGCTACTCAACAGAAAGCCAACCTGGAAGAGGATGGGAAACCTGTCTCCGTTTGTCTCCTTATAGTTCATACATACATAGGAGTGTTTTGATCTGTCACACTTAGCTGAGAAGTAGGACTCCTCTGCGTTAGGAACCGAAAGGCTGTCTAAGGAAAGAAGGTCCCCGTCTAGTGTTTGGTGTATGAACCTAAAGAGAATAGATGGGTCTGATGAATAAATTCTGGAAGCCTGAGGAGCTCCATAACCTTTGTGCTTAGTGTAGGAAGTACCAGTGATACTATACTGCCTGGGTAACTGCAGCCATCTGCTTTATTGTTAGCCTTGCAGGTTTTCGCAATTTTTTTTTCCAGTTTAGACCAAGATTCAGTGATGTTTCTTTTAAATTGTTTGTGTTTGATATTAGCATTGTTCTGGCAGATATATAAGAATCTGAACCCCTCCAGACTTCACATGTTTATATAAACTAAGTGTCTGAAAGCACTATGAATTGGTAATCTCAGTTTATAGCCATATTTCCATAAGCAAAAATGACCAAACAAATGCAAAAAATGTATTTCCGCACATTTCCAAATGGATTTGCTCATACCTGGGACTGTAACACATCGATCCTGTTCAGAGGGACTGAAAACTAGCAGTGGTGGGGCACATTTCTGGATTCCTTGGCCAACATGGCACTCAGCTGTGAAATGCGTGCATGTTCTCCCTTGGACATTTCAAAGTAGAGGGTCAGCTACATTTCACAACAGTAATTTTCAGCTGAAACAGGGAAGGTACAAAAAACCTACTCCCATGTTCCCCAAACCTTCTCTTTTAGAATACTCCTTGCAAGAGAACATGGTCATGGCATGTTGTAGAGTTCAAGTCTTGCTAAAATTTTTAGAAAACACCAAGTCAAACGTAATTGTAGCGAACTGGGAAATAATTGTGCTAATCAGAAATTAAACAAGCTAAAAGGGGAGAAAGAATAGATTAGCTAAAACTGACACATGGTTTTCTTATCTGTTGGAGTTTCTCAGATTTGTTCATCCAGTATTTATATATATATCTATAAATTTATAGATATATATATAAAGAGTGAGTGAAAGACGTACACACGCACGTCTGATCTTAACATTTGCTTCTTTAGAATGCAAAATCTAAAACAAAATTACAGCAAGATGTGAGAGAGAGTCTCTGGTTAAGCTCCTGAGCTCAATCTATAATGGCAGCTTATCATTTTCAGAAAATTTAGTCCTCTTTCTCACTAATAATTAGTCTTTTTTTCAGCACAAACTTCATTACTTGTTTAAGCTTTAACATTGTTGTGGCAAGTAGAGCTGGCGGGAAGTCAGGTGTTGAAAAATGTATATGAAAACAATTTCTTTGTATGTATTTAAAAGTATATACAGAGATTTTCAGAATCTTCACAGCTCAAAAGCTAACTGAGCTATGTGCTAAAATGGGGGGAAAAAAATTAGGTTTTGTTAGTAGTGCTTAGGGATATGGTTTAGTTGAGGACTTGTCAGTGTTAGATAAATAATTGAACTCCATGATCTTAAAGGTCTTTTCCAATCTAGGCAATCTGTGTGATTTTTGTGTTGTTCCATTTCTTTTCATGACCATTTTAGCTTTTCTTTTAAATTGACATGAACCATTTCAATAGAATTGGACGCTGCTTTTTTTTTTTCCAAAATGGAATTTTTGTCTAAAATGTCAAATGAAAAAAATTTCAATTATGTGCTGTGTAAACAGTGTTCATATTTGATTTTCCCACAGATTATCTGCTTGGAATGTTCCTTTGAGAGTTAAATAGCTCATACCATCAGAGTGGTTATCTAAATCATGCAGTTTTCTTCTTTTCGCTGATTGTGTAAGGTTTTGTAAACTGCTTTCACTTCTGCTTGAAGTAAGGCTTCTTTGTTTCACAAAATTATTTTCATTTCATGAAGAATTCATCTCAGCTCCAGACATAAAAATTCACTCTTCACACTGTGCTCACATTAATATTTGTGAGAAGTAACAAAGATGAAGCAAAATTCAGTGTTTCTTAAAAGTGTCGTGTTTGAGTATTTTCACTATTTGTTGTCTGGTACCTTGCAGCTTGACCATCACTGCAAATCTGTTCTTTAATTCCTCTGCAAAAAGTAGCAAATTAGGCACCAGAAGGCTCTGCAATTCCAAGAGTGACTGGAAAAACCTGACTCCTGGTTGTAATTATTCATATGATTTACCTGCAGTCATGTCACTTTTATGGCTCTTAAAGATATGCTATATCTATTTATTCAGCTAATTGTCCCAATCAATTTCTGTGACAAGTGTACTTAAATCCAATAGGATTGGGTGCTCGATCCTTAGCTAGCTTAAGGCTTTATGGAGTTATGTCAGATGGAAAATCTGGCTAAAGAGACGGTAGAAATGGAACAGAGAAGGATGATCTTTAGGATCTTTTCACTTTATATTATTCTGGTTATATTCCAAATAATTCTGTGGCAATGTCTAATATTAATATCTGCACAATGGTGGATCTGTTGCGTCTATTGGAATGGGGAATAGACCAAGAGAAAACATCTTGGGAAGAAGACTGAGGTCTTGAAAGTTTATAGTTGACCTATAAACTTTGGAAGTGACTGGGAAGAAATCATTCTGCTAAATGACTGAGTTAAGGCAAATCACATGTATGTATTAAATATAAGTGTGTGTGTACATGTATATACATATATGTGCTTGCACACTTAAAACTTTAATTTTTTTTCTTCAGTATTTCAGCAGTTTGTTTCAAAAACCACAGAAATTTAGATTATCAGGTACACTTTCAAGGGTCCATTCCAACCCCAAGCATTTTATGATTCTGTGAACGTGGGCCAGGCTGATAATACGATTAAGTACAAGAATTTAACTGAAGCGGTTCACATAACGTCTTCCAGCTATAAATTTTTAGAAGCAGCGGAGTTTTCTGACAATACTGTTGTGGAATAATTATGGGATTAAAAAGCTGGAATAAGGTTATTTCAAAACCAGTGTATGGTAACGTGAGCCAGAACTCTCAAAGTCCCTTAATAGGTGCTCTTAACTCAGTGTTAGTACTTTATTTAACATAACGTGCTGTGCACTCTTTAAATTGTTAGCTTGGAGCAGATGATTTATGTTGCTCTTGCATCCAAACAAGAATTAATACCCTTATCCTATTTGAGTGGAATTGCCAAGCACTTTTGTTCTCAGACTTGTATCAGAATGATAACAAAAACATAAAATCAGCAAGCGTTTTAATGACCATGTGGGTAATTCAAAGTGCCCTGA
This sequence comes from Coracias cyanogaster, assembly GCA_033124195.1. Taxonomy (NCBI): domain Eukaryota; kingdom Metazoa; phylum Chordata; class Aves; order Coraciiformes; family Coraciidae; genus Coracias; species Coracias cyanogaster. Next base: position 4,754 of record JAVSBS010014883.1, on the reverse strand, counting down.
TTTACAGATATGAGAGTAATGCTCCCTTTCAAGTCTTTACTGAGGTGTTAGAAAGTTTGTGTTCCCATTCAGCTCAGTTAGCCCACTGCAGTTTCTTTGTTTCCTAAATATCATCAAGTGGCAGTTAAGAAATCTATTGGAGCCAAGACCCCTTGGGTTTTTTTAAGAAACAATGATATCTTTCATTTTGTTTGGAGGGAATCTGAAGTGACTGCCACAGTTAATTCATCTGATCCTGTTCAGATCTTGGGTTTGCAGGTTTCTGTTGTTTTCCATGCGTTGCCTTGTTTCCCCTGCAGTAGTTCAGCTTACGTCCCTGTATTTCATACCTGCCTCCCAGTTTATTCACCTGCTTTTATTACTTTCATTGGCAAATCTTGGTACAACTGGATTTTCTTGGTGTAAGAGACTGTCAGTGCAAGCAGTGATCGACACCCTTACTTTTCAGTATTTTGCTAACAGGTATGCAAGATTATGGCCACCTGTACAGAAGACTAACTTCATTTTTCTTTAACTACTGAACAAATGCATGAATTTTCCTTTATTTTCTGGTTATTGTCCCTGTGTGGGTTTTGCTGGTCAGAACAGCAGACACCATGGTCCTGCTGCTGGTGGTTAGACCCATTCAGAGGAACTAAAGAACAGGTTCATCAGATGTTTGTTACCATTTTCCATTTTTATGTCCAGAATTTTAAGAAAATCTAAACGGTTTTTATGATCTGGCCTGTAAAGCAAGGGGTATTTTCACCCTGGCATAGTTTTGACTTAATGGAACGTCTATTAAGAGCTCTGCAGAGCTTTTAAGTGATGACATGCTTACATATATTCTTAAAAATGAAAGAAGAGGAGAAATGTTAGGCAGTGAAAGCATCATGTGCGCACAACTGAAAGGAAGAAAGTGGACAGGAAAGCTCAAGCCATGGCAATGAGAAATGACATTTACTGTGGGCATGGTAAAATGTAGACTGCACACGCATGGAAAAAGTTAGTGAGAACCGTAAGACAGCATCACTGAAATGGTACTGAGATGAAGATCAGAGAATATTTAAGGATGGTGGGATGAACACCCACAGAGTGTGATGTTTTTCCAAGCCCTGTTAGAGCACTTCAGCTTCCTATGCTCTGCCAGACTTGCCTGAATATTCGCCAGAATGTGCTTTCTGATGATTTTGTCGGTTGATAGGCCCACCTCTTGAGCAGGAGGGAGATTGTACACAGCATATCTGAATCACCTACAATAGCTAATTTAACAGATTAGCAGAGCTTTGGTCTGCTTGTATTTACAGTCTGATGTAGTCCTTCCTTGCTGGATTGATTCTTTTAGTCCTAAAGAACGTACTATTTATTTAAGACTGCAGCAGAGCGAGATTGCAATTTCTAGTTTAACCTGAATATCTGGGTTCGAGAGAATGATTCTTATGAATCAATGCAAGTTGCTAGCAAATGAACAAAGCACTTTATATCTAAAGCACATTTATAAAGCGTATTACTTCACTTCCTCCAAGTAGGAAGGTTTTCAACTTGTTCTTCTGCCTCGACCGTTCCAAAATAGCTAAACCCCCTATTTGAGAGCTGAGAAATAAGAGAGAGATGAGACGCTCACTTGGTTTTCTGTCCTTCAGTTGTTAAATGCTTCATTTCATGTGCGTAGGAAGAAATTAATTTGGGAAAAGATCTGGTACGTTCGAACTACTGTATCTCCCACTGACTTCATCTGGATGACTTAGCTGTCTCAACCTGGGCTTGCGGAACTCTGGCAGTCCATAAAACCCAAAGCTCTGTGGGGGAAGTCCTGCAGCAAGCTAACAAATCATGTCATATATACATTACATCAAACAGCTCTGAAGCCCTGAAAGGATCAGGATCCAGAGATTCCATGAAGTCCCATGAGACATTTACTTTAGCTATTGGTTGTACATGCAAAACAGTCAGATACTCTGGAGATGAGAAGTAGAATGAAAGCCTGAGGAAATAGCATCCATTTCTGAAAATGTTACAATAAGTGACTTTGCCAAGGTCGCACAGCAAATAGGAGTCAGGCTGTATAAATCCAAAGTTTTTAGTCATGTTATCCCTCTGAAAGCAGCCCTTTCTTTTCTTTCAGCCAGAACTGCCACAAGCCGCATTTGTATTCTAGATGTTGTCCAAAAGAAAGGAGAAATGAATTTTCAGATTTTTCTTTCTGTTGCGTTGTCTCTTTATTACGCATGGTGTTGTTGCACATAATGCCAGGATGTAAAATGATTCAGGGACTAATGTCTACAGTCATAATGTGGGAAAACAGAGAAGCAGTTGGAGAGTAATTTCTCACACCGTTCTGCCATGGCAGTTCTTTCTGCTATGATTTAAGAAACTACAGGCAGTGGAAAAGGTTCCCTTTGAAAGTGTTTTAAATGTCAAATATAAGATTCATTTCTATACTGCTTTAATCCAAATGCCAGAGTTCTGAGCTAAGCTATCAATCAGAGCAGAACTTCATGAGCTTTGCCTATCCAAACAGCTATCTCTTGAACTGGAAGTCCTGCTGACACCAATGCATAATATCAGAGTGTTTTTTAGGAAAGGCAACCTTCAGTTCTTTGTAATCGTGTGCTGTGGCATCCTTAGGCTCATGTACTAGGGCTGTTGGTGAGAGGGCCTCAGGTGTGTCATAGCTGTATTGTGCCTAGGCTGGGAAGCCAAGGCCATGGGAGAAAGGAAACCCTGGAATTATTCAGGCAGTGGGAGAAAATGGGTAGGGTCTGGGATGCTTCCTATAGAGAGTCTAGAACTGATCATTGCTGTGATCAGATATGGCCTCTGCACAGGCACCCCAGGGCTGACTCTGGTGCCTTATCACCTGCTGGTGCTCTGCTTGACCAGAGCAAGTCTCTGAGAAAAACCATTCAGCTCTGACTGTGAGGATAGATCTGTTGTTGAACAGTCTCTGTTCAGGTGTTGCAAAGGAATATGTACCCTCCCTGTGCTGAAAAATGTATGTCCTCCTCCAGCTTGAGGTATGACTAATCTCAGCTTGTAGCCAGGAGGTCCTAGTTTCCCTTTTGATACCAGATCTTTTCCTCCAGGAGAAGTCTGCTCCCATTTTTGGTCATATTTTTCGGTCCTTTCATTTTGTGATTCTTCTCTTAAAGTTTTCAAATGATCTGCCCCATCTTTTCAGTACAGACATGGAAGCGTGTCCTCTCTGTGCCATCAGGTTAGCCACCGCAGTACACCAAGGTCGCCCTTCCCAAGGCGTTCAGTGTCCTTTCTTCTTGAGCTACTGTTTCCCATCTCAAACATGGGCTACCTTCTATGACAGAAACTGCCTGAAAGTTGTTCCTGTGAATTTTTGGACCTACTCAGAATTATTTTTTGTGAGATAGATGATCTTGTACTTCTTAGATTTAAATGGAGTGGAAACTTCAACAAGAGGATAATACCTTTCTGACTTGTGAGTAGTCCTGCAGCAAATAGCTCCACAGCATCACGTGGCTGGACCACGGAAATTGCTGTCTGATGCTTGGTGCTACCAAAACTTGAAGGCTATCCAACAGGGGAGTCAATGTTTTCTAATGGAAAATAGAAAGATCTCAAATCATTGGAGAGCCTGTCCAGACAAGCACGGATCATTTACCTGAAAACTTTTTTTTTTTTTAAACCAAAAAATCTACCTGGCCCTTATGATTTACCTAAATCATAATGACTAGATTATGGGTAGTCAGCCAGGCTCCTTCCAGGAAGGGCTGCTCACCAGTTTTCTGGTGCAGGAAGGCAATTATATTGTGTGGGAACCAAATTTTGAATCATCAGAGTGGCAACAGTAAGGAAACATCTCAACCACATCTCACTGTGCCAGTTTGTCTCAGTGCCTTTAAGTGTATTCTGTTTCTTGGTACCCATCTTCTAGCATGAATTCCAGGAATGATTGTTTCCAGTAACACAGCCAGATAATGGTTATTTCCTAAGGCTACTTTTGTTAGACTGTGTAAAGCAAGCATAGACATTTGCTTCAGAAGTGACCTCAACAGTGCTCACCTGCTTCCATTTGCTTTCCAAATACGTTCTGTCTCCCAACTGTCTTGCTCATCAACTGAATACCTCTTGTAGTTGGTATGGGCATTATTTCCACAGAGGCCAATTTGTTTCAGGTAAGCCAAGCTGCTTAGGTAGCAGTTAATCAAAACTGAGCTGAGTCACTCAAGACTGAAATTACATTGACCACATATGGGCTTTGCTTTGGTTAAATTAAAATATTTTAAATCCAAGCTAGCAAAATTAAAGTAGCCACAGTTTAAAATAGGGTCTACAGAGACTTCCGTCCAAATACTGAGCAGAATCTCATTTTGCAGAAGACAGTGGGATCAGAAGATCAAGCTACACTCTAGGCAGGAGCAGATGTGCTTTGTATTAACATGTGGAGGTGATGTAAAAGAACCTTGTTTTTTCTTGAACAGGACCATGCACATACAACTATCCATAAAAATCAGTCATACTCTTAGACAACTAATACCATCGGTGGTTTTTTTTCTCTAGTGAAATCAAATGAAAAGATAATTAAAGGTTCCCATCATCTTCAAACTTTTTTTTAATAGGCAAACAAAATGCCTGCACAAAAGTCCTACGTAAGCATGGTTAAAAGAGGGAGGGATCAGATTATTGCACAAGCTGTTTGAAGTTTTCTTTTGACCACAGTTAAGTTCAAAAGCCAATCACTTAATTTTATGCAGCAGTTTTTCTTCATGGGAAATGTGTCATCCTTGAAAATTAGGATG